>KK113538.1:2218-43923 GCA_000611955.2 Stegodyphus mimosarum | reverse complement strand
AATACCAACGTTGTACAGAAAAACATTTTTATCTCCAGCGCGTGAGAGCGTGTACCGAAATTTCTAAAGATATGCTCAATTTAAAATTATTTCGCGATATTGCTGTTGAACTGAATTTTATGGTTTAAGTGCGAAGAACATGGTATTTAACAAATAAAGGTAACACACAAAATGTTAAATAAACGCCCCTTTGGACGTAATTAAAATCTGAAACCTTTCAGATTTTTTTTAAAATTTTATTTTATTTATTTATTTTTTCTGTTTTCTTGCTGGTTTTTTAACCGTTTGTCCTTAAATTCACGTAGGAGGAACGTGTGGTCCGCAGTTCGTAGAAGGCGATGAGGAAATCGGCAAGTTTGAATTCTTTTTTGTCTGATTTACCGTGACGTACCGGCCACTCATCATTTCGTCATGTGATCCTGCGCCTGTTACACGATACCGCTTTGTATGCAAAACATTGCGGTTGTAATCCCACTGCCTAACCTTTGCTTTACCGTTTGCATTTAATGCTGCTTTGAGTTTCTGAAAGCATTTTCTCCAACAATGAAATCATAAATATTTCATCATCCATCAGCGCATATCCTCTTCGCATATAAACTTTCGAATATTTCGAAGGTTGTTCCAGTTATGGCATGAAATAAAATAAAATATAATTTCTTGGACATTTACTAAATCTATACTATTAAAATATATGTGCGTCTGTCTGTTTGTTTGTTTCTGGCATTATCTTCTCCGGAACGGTGAGGATGAGCTTCGAGAGAAGTATTAGCGGATTCTAAAAGTTCGTGGGAAGCCATTTCGATCATTCTTATCTTCGTATGACTTCAATTAGCCGAGGTATTAATTAAAAACTCTGAAAACGCTAATTTTCGCCGTCAGTTTTTCGAGTGGCAACAGTCTCTTACGCTAGAGATAAAATCTGCTCTATTTCGAAAAGCGTTGCCACTGCTCGCTTTTAAATCGTAGAGTTTCTTACTAAAACATTTCGAAGTTTTATAAAATATGAAATAAGAATAACATTTTCAAACATTAAATATATTATTTCCGATTCCAAAATTTCGTGGGCCATTATCATCCTCGTACGACTTTAGTCATCTGACATATTTATTAAAAACTCTGAAAACGCTAATTTTCTCAGTCATTTTTTCGAGTGGCAACAGTCTCTCACGCTGGAGATAAAAATCTGCTTTATTTCGAGAAGTGTTGCCACTGCTCACTTTCTAATCGTAAAGTTTCTTAATAAAAAATTTGTAAGTTTTATAAAATATGAAATAAAAAATATGCATATAAAAATCTAAAGGCTTTCAGATTTTACATTACGCCCAAAGCAGCGTTTTTATAGCGTTCTGTGTGTTACCTTTATTTATTAAATATCATGTTCTTCGCACTTAAACCATAAAATTCAACTCAGCAGCAATATCGGAAAATAATTTAAAAATGAGCATATCTTTAAAAATTCCGATACACAGTCTCGCGCGCTGGACATAAAAATGTTTTTTTTTTCTGTACAACGTTGCCATTGCTCGCTTTGAAATCCTTGAGTTTGTTGATAAAAAATTCGTTAAAGCTTTACAAAATATGAAATCGGTAACAAAAAAAATTCCAAATTTCAAATTTGGGCTTTCAGATGCCCATATTCGGGTGGAAACGTTCAATATTCAGAAATGGATGGCTCTGAGTACCGTTGTTTTATCACAATACGAGATTGTGATACATACATTTATGCACATTTTTCATTATTTAATTTCTTTAAATATAATACAGGGCGATAAAATTGGGTGGCAACAATTTGAAAAGTGGAACAGCGCTTTTAATTAATCGACGCAAAATGTCAAAACGAAATTTATAGTCCTTCAGGGCAAATTGCCGTTTGGACTAATAAATTGATAATAAACGAGGAACATATTGTAGCACCATAAATTGGATAAAAGCAAACAATAAATGATTAAAAAGTGTTAGATAGAATTTTTTAAACAAGACAGGAATAGTATTTGGAATTAAAGTCATTTTGATTGGGTTTGATATTATAAAGACTTAAAAGGAAATATAAATCGTCAAATGAAGAGATGCTCTTCATTCAGAGGGAAGGGGGAAATTAATGGTAAGGTAGAGCTAAAATATTAAAATGTTATTCAGAATGCTGATGACGAAAGGTGTATTCAATTAAAATTCACTAAAATGTTTAATATATCTCAATCCCAAGTAAATAAGCTAACGAAGGGAAAAGGAAATTAATCTTTTCTTAAAAGAAATGAAATCTAATTAGAAGCGGAAGAAGGAATCGAATGAAATACGCACATTTGAATATTTTAATGAGAACAATATTTTTAATATTTCAATTAATCGCATAATATTGGGACAAAGAAAGTTGAATCGACACCACGAATGAAAATTTGAGATTTTAAGGGTAGGAATGTCTGTAAAGCCCAGTGGATCAATAATTTCACTTCTGTAAATTTAACAGCGAACAAATAAATATACCAGCTTTTCAAATGTTTGGGTTAGTATCGGCGTATTGACACTTTGCCAAAAGACTGCAGTTATTTGTGCAGTTAATAATTGTGGCATTTCTTTTTTAAAGCTCAAAAGAGCGTTAGCTCAAAAGGGCTATTGATTTCATTTTGGCATTTTGGATCGATTCACTATAAATGCCCGTATCACGTTTCAAACTGTTGCCACCGACTATTATCGCCTTGTGTTATATTTCAAGAAATTAAATAATGAAGAATCTGCATAAATGTATGTATGTTTCTCGCATTGCGATAAAACGAAGATACCTAGAGCCTTCCAATTTTGAATAACGCAATCATCCACCGAATATGTGCATCTGGAAGTCCTAATTTGGAATTTGTTTTATTATCTATATCATATTTTGTCAGACATTAAAGAATCTTTGGTTAACAAACTCAACGATTTCAAAGCGAGAAATGGCAACATTGTAAGGAAATAAATCATTTTTATTCCCAGACTGTGTGTCGGAAATTCTAACGACATGTCATTTTAAAATTATTTTGTGATATTGCTGTTGAATTGAATTTTATGGTTTAAGTGCTGTTGCGGGCGTGCGGATTCGTAATGGATTAAATGCTCAAGTGGATAAAAATTGGTAAAATTTATTCTTATCCCAAGAAATAAAACAAAATGTTGAAATTTCCTCAGAGAATACAGAGTGTATATTCCTCAATATCTCACAGTAGTTATATTTGAACAACTAAAAACGTTAAATAGAACTCAATTCAAAATACTGCGCTATAATCAATAACAGCTCTAAGTAAACAACTACAGTTCACTTACAACAACTGAATTGAGATGTTTCTGTCCGGCTTTTAAAAGTTTTTCATCATGCACGAGAATATTCTTGTAAAATCTATTTTCTCGCTTTTTCTGGATAGCAAAACAGTGCAATTACGAGATATCTATTTATTAAAATGTTAAATGCGCGTGCTCCTGTATTTTTAAGCTTTCGGCGTAGCTTTCTCTTAAAACTCGTCGCGCGCAGCATTGCACGGCGAAATGAAAGAATTTAATTACAATTCTACTAAAAATAGCTAAATAAATACAAAATCCGTAACAATGCGAAGAACATAGTATTTAATAAATAAAGGTAACGCAGAAAATGTTAAAAAAGCGCCCCTTTGGGCGTAATGTAAAATCTGAGAGCTTTCAGATTTTTATTTTTTTTTCTCTTTAATAGAACTTTTTCTTTATATTTAAAAAAAAATCTGAAAGGGTTCAGATTTTAACGACCGTCCAAAAGGATTTTGTTAAGATTTTGTACGCTCTCACTGAATTCGTAGTCTACCAATCTGCAGTTGCACTCACAAGGGAAGATGGGGAAGACGGGTGGGAGATCCTCGAGCCCTTTACCGGCGGTGTTCTTTCACAAAATTGGAATCGAAACCGAGTTAAAGTCAGGCTGTCACCTGACCGGTGCTCAAGGCGTTTGCCAACAACAGGCACATTTAACTCTTTGTACCGAATGAATGCCGTGGGCTTGTCAGGCAAGCGAAACTGGTAACAACAACAACAATATAAGTAATTACGTTCAAACCATACAAAATAAACGTAATTAATTTTTGGAATGATACATTAATGTATGTATAAAGTTCACGAATGTGTGTTCTCTTTTTAAACTCCTACTATTAGCTCACACTCTCCCTATATCTTGTTCAAATTTTCAGTCGTTGATAAAATACGTTTTATTCATCCACTCAAGTTCAGATACATTTTATTAAACTTGTAGTGGATGACACTTGATGTTAATACAGTTTCTTCACATATTAAAGTCAATTCCTGCTTATTTATTCCTGTTAATCGTAACTAAAGATACCCTGTGTTTATTAAATATATTATAAGACTTGCAAATAATGACCGTTTACTAGGAATTCTCACGTGCCGTAAAAATTAATTTTATAACAACTCATAAATAATGGTACATGACTGTGATAAATGGGATTGTAACATTTGACAAAAATAAGTAAGACAAAGTTCTAAAGATTTTTGAAGTGTAAGGAATTAAAGAATTGCAGTTTTATAGAGTTGGATGAAGCGGATGTAATATTCCATTATGTAGCGAAAATTCCCCCCATATTTCTGTGTTAACGTGATAATAATATAATATATAAAAAAACCCTATAATATATAAAAAATAAATATAACCCTTTAAAATGTCCCTCGCTTCACAAACGGAGAATGCGAAAAGAAAGCGATAAAAAGCTACTACAACACAACGCCAGCGACGATTAGAGAAAGGAAAATAGAAGCGCCAAAAGAAGCTTCCTACGAAAACTCTTCGCAGCAGGTTAAACATATATCAGGTTTTGAGTCGTTGGAAATCATTAGATGGAATATTAATTGAAGAACTGGACTGCTCGAAACTCACTGGTAAGGTTCCTTGCAATAGTGAAACCTTACAATAGATGGAAAGAAAAAGAAATTATAGACCACCATCAGCGAAGCGAAAAAGGCTCTAGTGTAGAACTGGGTGCCCCTTGTTTTTTGGCGAAAAATTTTGTTCAATTTTGGCGATGAACCCCATTTTTGGTTACCATGAGAGTTTTAACATGGTTTTAGCTCCTTGATTTATTTAATCGAAAATAAATCGATGTGCACTTGGACAAAGTCGAGGCAATGTGCAATGACTAGTTTGTGCAATTCTCTGATTTTGTTTTAAGTGAAAATAGTTCGATGTGTACATGGACGCGGAGTTTGTGAAATTCTTTGACTTCTTGTTTTGGTTTTGTGTAGCGGCCATCTTGAAATTGTGTCGTATTGGCGCCGTTCTTGGCGTCAAAACAGAATCGCCAAAATACAAGGGGCACCCAGTTGTAAACTTTTACTGCGAAAAAATGTTAATAATGTTAATAAAAAGTAACTAAAATAAAAATTTTCTTTGTTGACTTAAGTAGGAATTGACTTTAAAAAAATTTTTTTATATTACTTGTATAGATTTCACTCACAGTTTGTAAGAAAATTCATATGCGATTTAAAATGGAAAGATTTGTTATAATGAAATACCCCGCTTGTAGAAGTGTTTTCCTGTGACAAAAGTGTAGGTTTCCTATCAAACGAGATCGATTGTATTTTGAAATTTGTCTTCAAAATTTCGCAACATCGGTAAGAAAGATCATCGGCCGAGAACATTGCTTCTAATGCCTGAAGGAGAAACAGCTTGTCATTTATCTGTGTATCAGTTAGCATTGACTGCTCATGCATATCGCAAAGTCTTTACTGTCAAGTTCGTGTTAGTAAGCCAGTGATTCCGAATCAGTGGATTTTGCATGTTATTGTTGCCGAAATCAATGAATCTCGAAATTTTTCTCTTCAAATTCCCATAAATGTCACTAAAACCCATAAATATCCGTTAGAAGGTACTTCTACTGGAAATTATTAATTATCTGTGCTGTGCTGTAATAACTTCTATGGAAAAATATATTATTTTTGGCAAATGGTAATAAATCTGTGATGATTGTAATTAGGAGTTTTTATTGCATTGATATGCTTTACAGCAGGGTGGGCAACTTTTTTATGTGACTTTTAACGTGGGATTTACGTTCCTATATAATGGTCTGATGGTAAAGCAAAAATTATGACGCTATTTGAGGTGGGCGCGAATGCTTGTATCTCCCAAAACTACAAGTGTTACATTTAATGTAAATACCATTAGAAAAATGAAAGAGCACAGTAGCCCCCCCCCAAAAAAAAACTGAAAAATTCTGATTATACATACGCTCCAAGGGGCGTACCTTTAACCTTTTTTTTTAACCTTTAATTATTAAATGTCATGTTCTCCGCACTTAAAACATAAAATTAAATCCAAGAGCAATATCGCAAAATAATTTTAAAATGAGCATATATTTAGGATTTCCGATGCACAGTCTCCCGCTCTGGAGATAAAAATGTTTTTTTTCCCCGTACAGTGTTGCCATTGCTCGCTTTGAAATCGTTGAGTTTGTTCGTCAAAAATTCGTTAAAGTGTTACAAAATATGAAATCCATAATAAAACAAATTTCAAATTCCAAGTTAGGGCTTCCAGATGCCCCTATTTGGTGGAAGATTGCGTTATTCAAAATTAAATGGCTCTAGGTTCCGTTGTTTTATCACAATGCGAGAAACATACATACATTTATTTGCATTTTTCATAATTTAATTTCTTTAAATATAATGCAGAGCTGTAACATTTGGTGGCAACAATTTGAAAAGTGATACGCCGTTTATAGCGTTGAAACGCAAAATGCCAAAACGAAACTAATACCCCTTATAGGCTAACGCCCTCTGGGCTAATAAAATAAAACCTGAAAGCTTTTAGATTTTACATTACGCCCAAAGGCGCGTTCTTTTAACGTTTTGTATGTTACGTTTATTTATTAAATATCATGTTCTTCGCACTTGAATCATAATATTCAATCCAACAGCAATATCGTGAACTTTTTAAAAGACCATATCTTTAGAATTTCCGACACACAGGCTCGCGCGCTAGAGATAAAAGTCTTTTTTTCTCCACGCAGTGTTGCCATTGCTCGCTTTGAAATCGTTGAGTTTCTTAATCAAAAACTCATAAATGCTTTACAAAATATGAAATAGATAGTAAAACAAATTCCAAATTTGGTCTTCCCGATGCCCATAAGCAGTGGAGGATTACGTTATTCAAAATTGAATGGATCTAGGTACCGTTGTTTTATCACAATGCGAAAAACATATATACATGTATGCAGATTCTTCATTATTTAATTTCTTTAAATATAAGACTGGCTGATAATATTAGGTGGCAACAATTTGAAAAGTGTTACGCCGTTTTTAGTGATCCCGTGCAAAATGCCAAAACAAAATTATTAGTCCTTCTGTGCAAATTGCCTCTTTGGGACTAAAAAAATTTGAACAAAGGGTGTACCTATAGTAACCCGTCACAAATAGAGAAATTTAGGTGCATGAAAACTCCGTGTTGCGCTGATGCGCGACCCTCGGTTCCAGCGAAATTGTTTCGGCTAGAAACCCTTCAATGACGGAAAAAGGGGAAATTTGTTTCTGGGAAAAATTTCTCCTAGCTTGACGCTTTCTTAGGATTCGATAATCCTATTACGCCCGATATAATCACAGAATAACACCTAAGAGAAATGGGAGGACGGATTTTCATCATTGGATGGAATTTCATCATTCATCATTCGACCTTTACTGCGCCGGTTCTTAAACTGTGGTACACTCCGCTCAAAAAAAAAGGCGGGGGGGGGCAATTCTATATCTCCCGTCCTGCTGGGCCGATTGACTAAATTCCAATTGCGTTTTTCATGTCTTAAAAGCGCGACTTAGGATATATAGTAGATTTATATATAGCATTATTCTAACATAGGTATTTTGCCACAAAATGGGTCTTTTTCTGAAATAACATACCAATGTTTTTTCATATTTCGATTCTACGACTCTAATTATGCCTAAATATTAAATTTTGCAAAATTTGGTGCGAAATTGAAAAATTTAATTTGACGAATTTTTTTTTTCAATTTGCACCAAGAATAATTTACTTGGCGAACTTCTTAATACATGGCAACCTATTTTTCTATCTCTTCCATTGTAATGGAGCGGAAAAAAAGTCACATCTTTTTTACCTTTTTACATTGTGCATAAGTGGAAAAAATGTCACGTCGTTCTTCTTTCAAATAATTTCAGCAAAGTGCGTAAACCACATTAGATGTTATTATCGCTTTCAACAAATATGCCAAATTTCAAAACGCGCCAATATATAAACTCACATGATCTTCGAAAATTTGGAATAAAAAACTCTAATGTTTTGCAGGTATACTTAGAAATACATCTACTTCAAGTTGTTGATAAAAATTTTATAGCTTCTAATTCAAAATTTTTTTCCAAAAGTTTATAAAATTATTAAAAAATACAAATTTTAAAAATAAATTATAAAAATGGGTGAATTTTGTTTGGAGTGAACCCTAAATTTGGAACTGTGAAAGAAGGAATCAAGTAATTGTAATAAAAAAAGAGATATTAATAAATACATGCTAAATTGAATTAACATGGAGGAGCTAAAATTTTGAGGGCTAATTTTTTTAAAAACTGCTCGTGCTAATTTTACAAAACTTGGCAGTTCGGGATAATTTGAGTCGTAGAATCAAATTATAGAAAAGAATTGGCTTGTCATTCCAGAAAAGGTCCGATTTTTTCTCGAAGTACCTATATTAGAACAATGCTATATATAAATCTAATACATATCCTAAGTCGCGCTTTCGAGACATGTAAAACACAATTTGAATGTCGTCAATCAGGCCAGTATAACGGGAGATATAGAACTGTCGCCTTTTTTTTTCGCAGTGGTACCACTTGTGGTACATTAGAATATTTTTAAAGGTATAATTTTTACAGAAAAAAAAAATTAAATGAATGTTTGAAATTAATATAAAATTGCTCCCCTTTTAACATTTTTTTGTCTTTATTATTGAGAAACACATATGTTCTTCAAGTTTTGGGCTTTTACGGCTCTAGCTTTAATGTTGAAATGACAACTTTTCCAAGAGCTTCGAACAATTTCCCGACGTTATTACGATTTCAAAAAACAGTCGCGGCATTCTAATTTGGTTTTTGACCTTTTTTCCCTATCTCCAAATTTTACATATGTTCGACATTTAGTTTGTCTATTTGACACTGTTTCATATGATTATAATTATATTTTTTTTCCCTTCGCTTAGGATTAGGTTGTTTATATTTGTTAATAATACGAGTAGTGTTATAGTAACATTGCTAAAATGTTCTATTGCATTTTATGTTCTTGGCTTATTTTAATAATTTACTTTACACCTTTACTCATTAATTCCGCAAAACTAATTATTTCTCATTAATTCACTTGAGGCAAGCGCCTCACTTGCCTCCCCCTTGCCCGACTTGTTATAAGAATGAAATAAAAAACTCGTATGATCCAAACTGATGTGAGAAATAAATCTCTATCTAGATGACAATAAGTAAATAACTGTATCTTTGAGTTATTTCTCTAAACTAGTCTTTTGCTTTGTACGTTCGGAAAACATATTTTCTGTTTATTAGTCCAAAGGGGCTTTGCCCCTGAAGGATATTGTTTTCGTTTTGCGATTTTGCAGCGGAAACCTTAAATGTCGGTTCACTTATCAAACTGTTGACAGCATATATTGCAGCCCTGTATTATATTTAAAGACATTAAATAATGAAGAATCTGCATAAATGTATGTATGTTTCTCGCATTGTGATAAAACGGCGGTACCTAGAGCCATCCAATTTTGAATGACGTAATCCTGCTGCGAATGTAAGCATCTAGAAGCCCAAATTTGAAATTTGGAATTTGTTTTATTATCGATTTCATATTTTGTAAAACTTTAACGAATTTTTGATTAATAAACTCGAGGATTTCAAAGCGAACAATGGCAACGTTGTACACAAAAAGAAACATTTTAATATCTCCAGCCCGTGAGACTGTGTGTAGGAAATTCTAAAGATACACTCAGTTTAAAATTATTTTGCGATATTGTTCTTAACTGAATTTTATGGTTTAACTGCGAAAAACATGATATTTAATAAATAAAAGGTAACACACAAAATGTTAGAAAAATTCCCCTTTGGAACTAATTCGAAATCTGAAACCTTTCAGATTTTTTTTTCTTTCTTTCATAATCGTCTTTCATCTTTCCCTGTGTTGGCAATCCTCCTCCTCGTTTTCTCAAGGGCGAAGTTGAACGACACTCCCCATCAGAAAAACAGTCTGTGCGGAAGGCGGAATGCCATAGAATACGCTCACATCGAGCTTCTTCCCATTCTCTTCATTATGATCCCACTCTGAGGTAGTTCCTTGGCAGGAATCTTGAATGGTATCGTTACTGGGCGAGAAGGAACCCTCTGTTACCTCTCTGTTCCTGCTTTTTACTTGATGTTATCACCATTTTTGTTTTCTTTTCCAAAACAATTTCTTATAGAATTCATGTGGTTGTTAATGAGCTTAAATAGTTAATCCAGATATTACTGAATCTTATTGTTCAAGCACTTTCTTTCTGTTTTCAATCAATTAAGAAACCTTTAATTTCTGTCTGTTTTATACTCATGAAACAAATGGCTAGATCGCTGCAAAATAATACTAGTGCATGTAAAGATACTTTGAATGATAGCTGAGACGTCATGAAACATGTTGTATGGTTCTTATATAGTAGTATTAGAGTATATAGTATATACTATAGAGTATAAATACGGTAGAGTTATATAGTATATAAGCTTTTGCCGCCCAGACGAGAAGTGTTTAGTGACTCTGACTCCCGTACCGAACGGCCCAGATTCAAATCCCGGAGAAGGCATGGTTGTAAATTGTCTGTCCCTTCATACGAGGTGATAGTAACTCAGCTGTTACCTGCCAGCGTAATAAAGTGACTCCCAATTCCAGCCTTAGCCAACGCCTGTAATAGCCAGTGCGTGCCACTCAAAAAAAAGTATTTAAGTTCAGGTTTTTGGATTGTAAGACAGAGCGTGTTTCTGCCTTTCGCGGGCACGTTACGTTAATTTCTACCAGCCCTCATAAGTTTATAATTATTCATTTTTGCCTTATCGCTGGCGTCTTTTGAATTTGATACGCCGGTTTGAAGTTCTAAAGCCAGCTTATAGAGCAGTTAGGTTATTTTGAAGCAAGAGACACGAAAAATGAGCCGAGAGTCAAACCCTCAAACTCTCAAATACGCGCCGAGTGTGCTACCGTTACACGGCGAAGGCATGCAGAAAGGAGGAGTATATAAAATACTTTACATACTCCCCCTTTTAAAGGGCGCCTGGGAATTGGGGATCCCAATTGCACCTGGTGGGCAAGAACTATCATCCATCACATTTTAGTTCGGGCGCCACTGTAGGGACTTTAAGTTATTTTAAGCAGAAGATGTGAAACTTTGGCAATGCCCTCTTCGGGACTTGCACCTGGACCTTTCGAATACGCGCCGAGTGTGCTACCGTTACAACAAGAAGGCTGGTAGAAAGGAAGGAGTAAATATCTTCGTAATAATATATAATAATAAAGCTGTATTGATAAAACAATTCTTAAAAGATCCAAGTGAAAAAATTGTTCCAAATACATATAAAAGGAAAAAACCGAAAGTTGCAAAGGTGAGAACTTAAAGTTGCAAAAAAAAGCAAAAGTTGCAAAGGTGTTAAAAGAAAATCTGCCAAGTTAAAGGACAGTTACAAAATTATTAAAATGCTCTGCGTCAACTGTAAACAAAGTGATTAATGGTGATTTGAATCTTCAAAAGGTGGAAAAACATAATGTAAGACATATCGCCAAACGCAGAACGCGCTGCAGAATTCTTTACGAGAAACAATTATCCGGACAAAATGAAAAAATGTTGTCACGATAGATGAATCATGGTTTTATTTAAATAGATTTATTTATTATCATCAAAGAGAAGAAAAAAATTTTAAAACATAGTTCGAAGAATCTAAAGAACGTTTTTTAAAAGGAATTTATGATTCTCGCTGGTTTTTCATATTGTAAGGTATTTCTCCCGCCTCCTTCGCATGCCTTCGTGGTGTAGTGGTCAGCACGCTCGGCGCGTGTCGGAGAGGCCCGTGGTTCGAACCCGGCGAAGGAAGGCCTTGATCATTTTTCATCTCTCCTGCTTCTAAATAATCTAACATCTCAACGCTGGCGCCCGAACTAAAAAAGTGGTGGATGATTGATTCTCCACCAACAGAATTTGGCGACTGGGTCCCTTAATTCCCACTCGCCCTTTAAAAGGGGGAGTATATAAGGTATTTCTCCCGCCTTCTTCGCATGCCTTCGGGGTGTAGTGATCAGCACGCTCGGCGCGTATTCGAGAGGTCCGTGGTTCGAGTCCCGGCGAAGGCGTTTCACCTCTCCTGCTTCTAAATAACCTAATGTCTCTACAGTATAGTGTTAAGTGCTTTTAAGTGTGTGAACAGAGACATAAGACGGTTAACTACTCTTTATTTCTCAAAATAAATATGACACAATTAGCTCCTATCTCGGAGCGTACAGCATAGCCTTCACTTGGGCTTGAACTTAAATGAATATGAAATTAAACTGAACTAAGCTTAACTAAAGCTGACTGAAAGATGTAGCCGAAGCTATCAAGATTTTAAGTAGTTGACCCCTAAAGCTTAATTAAGTCGGCGATGGAAAGCTACTGAAGAGAAATGGGAGAAGATACCTTTTCCCATACTACAAAAGGCTTCCTTTCTTGTCTTGTATTTTGTTTACCATTAAAGATCTTACCTTTCAAACCTTCGAAACATTCCGTTTTTACTTCTGTTACGTTTTTACTTCCGTTCTCTAAGTAAAAAGGAAGTATTGTAATCGCGAAAAATGTCCGGTACCATATTTCAACGAAAATATATATTTTGACCGCTATCGAATGCAATTTAATGATGTGGTTGAGTTGCATCCTTATGTAAGGACAGAATAAAAGACTCTTTCCTCAAAATAATTGTAAAACTGATTTAAACTAGAATATGAAGAGATTTTTCGTAGCGTCTGTGGGTACGTACGTATGTATGCATATAGTATCTCGCATAACTTAAAAACGAGAAGTCTCAGAACGCTGAAATTTTGTATATAGGGCTGCTATAACATGGAGATGTGCACCTCGCATTTTAGTTTGCTTTATTACTTTGCAGCTTTAGCGCAAGTCTTGGGCTTATTAATTTACTTTTAATTACTTTCATTATGAATATAAATTCAAACTAATAGCAGCTTTAGCGCTATTTAAATAACAGCCTGCTCTCTGTGTATTATATCTCCAAGAAATTTTGTAGTTTTGTCGCCAATTTAGGCTAAACTTTCTTCAATAGAAAACTTCTTATTACGACAACCCTTTTGCTTCCATCTCTTCATTACGTACTTGCATTCCAGTCATTTGGTTTTTAAAATTTTAAGGCAAGTTGGTTAATTTTTGCTTATTACTTTGATTTTTAAATTTCTTTTTTACTACAGTTTTTAACTTAAATTTTATGGATTATTACTTTTAATCTTCATATGATTTTTTAAAATTTATTCTTGAATCTACTTTCGTATTTGAAATGAAAAGAGAGTGTAGGGGACATGTCTTCTAAAGTAAGCGTCTCGTTCAGATTAATTGTGTTCTTAGTTAAAAAAAAATTAATCTTAAAGATAATTTGCTTTTTAACAGGATTCTTTTGGTTTAGTGACTAATAGCTTTATTTTGATTGAGTATCAATTAGTGATTTGAATCTAGCAAATAATTTGATGCTTACTTGGAAGTAAGATGAAACTCTCTCTCTTATATTAGTAACTGTTAATTGATGGTAGATTGGTTTAACCCCTTGATAAGTCGATTAATCTGCTATCAACAACAGTAACTGGTTTTTCAATACCTAAAAAGTTTACTTTTGATTTTGGAATTTTTGCGATTTAGTTTTTCCTTAACTGTGTTTAAAGCACGGAGGACTGACAATTCTATATATTTTTTTAAATTCTGAAAAATATTTTTTCAATAATGTTTTTAAATTGAATTTCCGTTGCTTGGAGGTGTAATATGGAGAGTTTTCTTTTTATAATTTATTGTGAATTATTGCTTTATTACTTTGCAGCTTTAGCGCAAGTCTTGGGCTTTTTAATTTACTTTTAATTACTTTCATTATGTATATATATATATATATGTATATATAGTATATATATTCACTCTCTTACTCGGCTCAGTGAACTCAGTTTTTTTTATTCTTATATGTTGGTAAATTGTGCATTTTTTGCTTTAAAAATGATTGAATTATGTTGTTCGTATCTTTCAGTTAAGATTTTTATGCCCTTAGTTAACCTGCGTGCAATAATTGTGGAATTATCAAGAATTTAAAAGTTTTTTTTTTTTAAAGTGCGGCTAAGCCTAATTTTTGGTTATGATAGCAGACATACTTGTTTACATTTGAAGCTTAACAGAATAGTGGATTTGTTGCCAGTCTCTAGAAACTAAGCTTCGCAACAACAAAGTAACGTCTCCTTTTATTATTGCGAATTAAATTATGCTTGTTTCATTCTGGAATTATCATTTAAGTTATTAGCTGGTTTTTGCGTACAAATCGTAGTTTCAATTGAAAAAACTGTTTTTTTTAATTGTTTTAACTTTACTTGGTGTTTTATGTTTTTCTATATCTTTCAATTTTTATTGAAAATATTTTGAACTTTTATGTATTTTATCCTTACCGCTAAATGAGACCTGAATTAATTAGTAGCGCATGCGCATTAGGTAAGCGGCGCTGAATCGTCTGTGAAAATCTGTTTCTTTTTTATTTGTTTAATTTCTTTTATACATCGTTTTAGATTTATTACAGTATTTGAATAGAACTTGTTGTAATTCTTCAGATGCTATAATTTTTGCTCACTCTGAATTATAAAATGAATGAGATGTAACGCTCTTAATGAACCTAGCGCCGAAGTGTGACTATGGTAAATAATTCTATAATGAAATTTAAAGAGCGTTAACGGGAAGTTGAAATAAGAACAGATAGAAAAAGTCAAATTAAAATAAAGCTTTGTTAGTTTAAACTAAAACCTTACATAGTGAACTTTAAAGAATGCATTTATTCCGTTGTGGTTTATGCGCTATCGACGAAGTAGATTTAATTCAAAATTCGTTAACTGTTAATTCAATATGTTTAAATGAAATGCAAGAAAATTGCCTATAATTTAATATTCCATATAAGGAAGTCATGTGGTGCACACATCAGATTTTTTTCTTTCTTATTGGCGGTATTATCTGTGGTAGGTTTATATATTGAAGAACTATGGTTTTCAGGTACGAATCGGAAAAACACAAACATAGCCTTCCATTCATTGCTTCTTTAAAAGAGCCATTTTGCATGAAAACGAAAGTGTCAAATAACAGACGATAGATAATGTATACTTTTAAAAATATAGTTGCAGTAAAGAGAGTTTCCAAGTAGAGGAATTGTTTTATCAAAGTAATATCGTCTAACAATGTGCGAATAGACTCTGCATTATTGTGCACCTGAAAATGAATTCCCATATCTAGCATGGTCATTTGTAATTTTATAGCCATTAAATGCCAAAGAAATACATACTTATGACGTGCGTGTGTCAAATACACTTTTCACCCGATTAATCAAATATATATTTTTTTAAAAAATCCGATGACGTAAACAACGGAAGTTAAAAAGGCGGGAATATTTGCTTCCTCGTTCCTGTCACCCACACAGGAACGAGAGTCAGGTTCCTAACAAATTACCCCTTTCCTTTTTTTAAAAAAATAAATCTACACTTTATTCGCTAGTCATTCTCTCTCTCTCTATCCTAGATTCCCCCTCCCAACCCGAAATAGATTGGAAGCAAACTTGGTATCATTAAGAGAGCTCCAGAGCATTGGCCGATGTGTTTGGACGAAATAGACGAGTTTTTGCCACTCTCGACCTCTTAATGCCTTGGTCACGTAAATGTGGCAGTGGATGATGCTTCACATAAATTAAAGAACTCTTTTTCCCCAAAGTCCATCGCGTGTGGTACGCGACATAGGCAAAGTTAACGACCTTGTCCCTATGTTTCATCCGTGCTTTTCTACCACGAATTTTCTGCTCTTCTACCGAGTAGTTGAAGGCAATAAGCCCATTTTACCACAGCCTTACCATTTCGGTTTGATGCATTATCATAGTTATGTGTTCGGTTTTTGATTTGCTAATGTTTTTTGATGTATGTGTCTGGCTATAGTACGTTGAAATTATCATTCTTCCGAAGAATTTGGAATTATTAATTTTTATCATTCCAATTTAAAATAAAATTTACAATAAGGGACGCTTACGGGATTTGACCAATTTGAAATTCAAATAATAATTAGTAATATTCGGTATAATCAATAGAAAGATTTGCGTTTGTAAAACAGAATATGTTAGTCAAATTATCGCTTTTCAGTATCCTTTCAAAAAACAGGCAATTATTACTTCCTTGTACGATGTAAAAAGGAAGTATTGTAATCGCCAAAAATTTCGGGGATCATATTTCAACGAAAATATCTATTTTCACCGCTATCGAATGCAATTAAGGATGTTTTTGAGTTTCATTCGTACGTAAGAACAGAATAAAGGACTGTTTTTCCCCCAAAAAATTAAAATGGATTCTGGAGAGGCCTTTTTCGTGGCGTCTGTGCGTACGTACGTATGTATGTATCTCGCATAACTCATAAACGAGTAGCCTCAGATCGTTGAAATTTTGTATGTAGGACTGCTATAACATGTAGATGTGCACCTCCCTTTTTGGTTGCAATCGGCCACATCAAAAGCATATATAAATATACCAACTCTGTTACTCGGCTCAATGAGCTTAGTTTTTTTTATTCTTATATGTTGGTAAGTGGTGCATTTTTTGCTTTAAAAAGGATTGAATTATGTTGTTCTTATCTTCCGGTTAAGGTTTTTATGCCTTTAGTAAATTTGCATGCAAGATTTGTTGAATTAGAAACAATTTAAAAGTTCTTTAAGTGCGACTAAGCCTAATCACTTTTCTCATGGTGAACATATTTGTTTACATTTGAGACTTACGAGAATATTGTATTTGTTGCCAATCTAGACAAACTAAGCTTCGCAAGAACAAAGATAACGCTTTCTTTTATTATTGCGAATTAAATCATGCTTAATCCATTCTGGAATTTATTCGAGGAAATAAGTGTTTAAGATTTACTTCGTGATTTTTAATATGGATAATTTGAGTTTTTATGTATTTTTGCCTTGTCGCGAAGTGAGAACTGAATTAATTGAATGAGTCTCTGGGAAAAACTGTTTCTCGTCTGTGTGAAAACCTGAATCGTCTGTGAAAAACTGTTTCTTTTCTTCTTTTCTTTTTTTTTAATATCTTTTACACATCGTTTTAGATTTATTATAGTATTTGAATAGAACATGTGGCAACGATTAAGTATTTCTCCAGATGATATACATAATTTTTGCGCATTCTGATAGTTATAAAATAAATGAGATGTAACGCTGTTAAGTGAAGCTAGCGCCAGAGTGCGGCTGTGGTAAGCAAATATAGTAAATTTTAATGCGTGCATTTATTCTATTGTGGTTTATGCGATATCGAGGAAATAGATTTAATTCAATCCAATAAGTTTAAATGAAGTGAAAAATGCGTATAATTTAATATTCCGTACAAGGAAGTCATGTGGTGTACAAATCAGATTTTTTTATTCTGTTTTTATTTGTAGAATCTAATTTCTGGTAGTTTGTTTGCAATGGCATGTTTTCGGACATTCTGCTTTTTTTTTCAATTTTACTTACAAATATCAGTTACTAAATATTATCGAAAGGATTTAATTTTCTTTCACGTATACTATTGATCATTTCTTTAAAACTTTGCCGTTTTCTAAAACGTTATTCCAAGTGTTTTTTTTTGGGGGGGGGGAAAAAGTATATTTAAAATGTTATGAAAATGAACTCACATAAATATTGGCACATTTCAAACAAGCAGTTTATATGCAATAAAAACATGAATATAACGGGACATCAAAAACGTTGTTAGATATCCTTTGGGTTAGCTGTAGTAAGAAGTAAAGAAATTGATAGTTATTTTCCCACAAGAATATGTATTTTTATTTATGAGTAAAAAAATCGTAAATAAGAAAAAGAAAATGAATTGTCATTATTTATTCTCAAGTTCGTTCTCTGAAAACTTGGAAAGTTTTCATAATTCGTTTAGTTTTAGTTTAAATTAAAATAAGCTATAAGCTGTCTAATGACTAATTAAACATACTAGAATTTTTTTAATAAATACCAATCTGAAGGTAACATTTTAGCTGTCAATATATGTGAATTTAAAAGTGTTACGAACCTTGCAAATACGAAACTTTAAATAGGAGATAAATATAAATTTGTCTTTTTTCTTTGGATTTAATTGTTATTTATGTATGTTGGGATGAGATCTAGATGATCTAGTATGAGAAATCTAAAATGCTTTTTTATTTCACCAACAAAAGAATTTTCATTTTCTTTCTTTAAAAAAAAAAAGATGTTTCTTTAAAACAAAACTGTCAGGCTGTTTTTTTTTAGTGGGAATGCGACTCGCATGCAATTTCAATTTGAGACCATGTCTTGAAGGACTTCATTATAAGTAGTTTAGAACTTTTCAAAATAATTTAATTAAATGATTGTTTGCAAAACTATATTTTTACTTGTACGTTAGGGTGAAGGCACGTTAAAACATTTTGCTGACAAATATTCTTCATGATTTTTTTCCCCAAAAATTCGATGAAAACACTTTATTGTTGAACTTTTCTCAGAAACTCTTATTTAATAATTTTTGAGACAAATTTAATGTATGACGCTTATTTATTGACATTATATTTTTATCAATAATAACCTTATTTAATAGTTAAAATAATTATCACAAAAGTTTGATCTTTATACCAATGGATAGGTTGGAAAGCGTAGTTGTAAAGTACTTTCTCCCGCCACACACCACAGGCCTTCGAGATGTAATTGGAAAAACATCCAGCTGGCAATCGGGGCTGTTTGGCGTTCGAATTTCAGTGAAGACATTACCGAATTTTATCGTTTCCTACACTAATAAATACATAATCGTGGTACAGTGGCGCCAGAACTAAAATGTTATGGATGATAATTCATCACCACCAGGTTTTGGTAATTGGATCCTCACCTCCTCAAACGCCTTTTTTGGGGAAGAATGTAAGGCATTTTCTCCTTCCCTTCGGCGTGTAACTGGAAACACTTCTATTAATTGGGAGATGCGGGATTCGAATACTGATGACGGGTAGCACAGTTTTCATGTTTCCTACCTCGCCAAGCAAAAAATGCCACTCTAATGAAACGTTCTTCAAACCTAGTCTACCCTCCAAATGAAGTTTTTTTAAATTTCATAATATAATTCTCCGTATTTTGGAATTTTATAAAAATCCTTCGTCTTTTTTATTTATCCTGTGGTCGTTAACAATGATGAATTTTTAGACCATATGATTTTAACTACAAAGGAAATAATTTTTTTATTAATTTTTCCCATTCTGTAGACTAAAAGTGATAAATTAAATGTTTTAAAAACCTTCTTAAATTTCACGGTTTTAATCAGATCTACTAAAATTATTTTTAGCTGTCATAATATTTTTTATTATTTTATTTTTAGCCCAAAGCGCATTAGTCCAGAAGGGCTTTTGATTTTGTTTTGGCATTTTGCTTTCGCTCACTATAAATGTCGGTTCACATTTCGAATTGTTGCCACCAAATATTAGAGCACTGTATTATATTTAAAGAAATTAAATAATGAAGAATCTGTATAGATGTATGTATGTGTCTCACATTGTGATAAAACAACGATACCTACAGCCACCAGATTTTGAATAACGTAATCCTCCACCCGAATATGGGCATCTGGAAGCCCGAATATGAAATTTGTTTTATTTTCTGTTTGATATTTTGTAAAGCATTTTTGATTAAGTTTCTGATTAAGAAATTCAACAATTTCAAAGCGAGCAATGGCAGCACTCTACGAAAGAAAAAACATTTTTATCTCCAGCGCGCGAGACTGTCTATCGGAAATTCTAGAGATGGGCTCTTTTTAAATTATTTTGTGATATTTCTGTTCAGTTTAATTTTATGGTTTAAGTTGGAAGAATATGATATTGAAAAAAAAACGCCCCTTTGACGTAATTTAAAATCTGAGACGTTTCAGATTTTTTTTTTTTTTTTAAGACGGTCTTCAAAGATTTTGCAATGTTTTAAACATTTATTACTGATATTAAAACCGTTTCGTCGCAATTTTGTGCGTCTAAAACTTGATGTTTAGTTTCTGCGTGTAATTTAAAGAACTCTATTAAATTTTTAGCAACATTTCTCGGAAACAAAAGTGCGTTTACACACTTTAAAAAAAATTTCGCCATATTTTAAGCTTTTAAATGTTTCTTTATTCTCTTTATATTCTGTGCCTTTAATCTGAAAAAACACGCGTTTCGGTCACTATATTACTGTTGCCACTTGCAGTTCGCTGTGACTGCACTTTCTAACTAACTGTAGTTATTAAGCCTTCTATGTCAACAGTAATTACTGTTCTATTTCGTGTTGTTGCGTGGTATGATTTCGTGCTCAATCTCCTGGATAAATATTCTTATGGTAAAGGAAACTTAATATTTATTGAAAGTTACAGCAGGATTACATTGCATGCAATCGAAGAAGAACAGTGAAAGATACACTGCCCGTCATTAAAATTGCGACAACAGCAAAGACAAGAGATAACACAACGGACAACGTAGTTTTATTTTTACTCATCCCCTATAATTCTATATACACTGGTGAAATAAATTAAGAGAATTTGCATATTTTATCGAATTGCATGAAAAGAACTGAACTGAAGGAAAAACCACTGCTTCTAGATAAAAATGCAAATCTTGTACGGCAAATACGTAAACGTACACGTGTGTGTTGGTGGAACCAGTAGAAAAAGAGGCTTTATAAGCTCGTGGAGGGTAAGACGAATTACGTTCGCTAGCACACCTCGGCGAATTTCTTGGTGTTACCTTGCAGCAATCGGTTAAATTCACATCGGAACAGTAAAATCGAGTAACCGCCAACGTTTAGGTGATGGAATGAGGTTAAGATTTTAATGAGCTAGTAAATGAGCTTCACATTCTTGTAAAACTTTATTTTATATTTAGACAAAATGTTTTATTCTCCTCCTACCCCGGAGTCAAGTTAATCTAATTAGATGACGATACATGTATATGTGCTATTGCACCATTGCGAATCCCGGAGAAGGCATCGATGTATAATTATCTGTGCTTTCTTAGGAGGCAACGATGGCCGACCTATTAGGTGCCTCCATAATAAAGTGACGACCGTTTCGGGCCTTAATATTGGCCATCGCCTATAAAGGTTAGTGGCCGCCATTGCAGAAAAAAAAATGTTATTGTACACTGCCAAAAAAAAAGAGGGGACAGTTCTATATCTCTCGTTTTACTGGGCCAACTGACGAAATTCATATTGCGTTTTTCATGTCTCGTCGAAAGCGCGACTTTTTAGATTTATATATAGCATTGTTATAAGACAGGTATTTTGACTCAAAATCGGACATTTTCTGAAGTGACATGTAGTTCGATTCTACGACTCATTATGCCTAAATATTAAATTTTGCAATTTTTGGAGAGAAATTTATGGAAAAATTTAAAAATTTATCTTGGCGCATTTTTTTTCAGATTGCTCCAAGAATAATGCACTTGGCGAACTTCTTAACATATGGTAACCTATTTTTCTTTCTCTTTTTACATTGTGCATAAGCGGAAAAAAAGTCGCATCGTTTCTACTTTCAAATAATTTTAACAAAGTGCCTAAACCACATTTGATGTTATTATCACTTTCAACAAATATGCTAAATTTCAAAACCCGCCAGTGTATAAATTCACTTATATCTTAGGAAATTTAAATAAAAATCTCTAACTTTTTGCAGGTATGCTTAGAAATACATCTAGTACTTTAAGATGATAGTAAAAAGTGTATAGATTATAATTCAAAATTTTTGTCGAAAACTTTATTATTTATAAATACAAATTTAAAAAATAAATCATAAAATATAGACGAATTTTATTTGGAATGAACCTAAATTTCGAAATGTGAAGGGAAGTATGTAATAAGTTTAATAAAAAAACAGTATAAATGTATACGGAACTGAATTGACATTGAGGAGCTAAAATTTTGAGAGCCAATTTTATAAACATTACTCGTGTGATGCTTACAAAACTTGGCAGTTTGGCTTAATTTGAGTCGTAGAATCAGAATATGGGAAAAAAATGGCATGACTTTCAGAAAAAGTCCGATTTTGTGCCAAAATACCTATATTAGAACAATGCTATATATAAATCTAATACATGTCGTATGTCGTGCTTCGAAAACGTGGAAAACGCAAGTTGAATTTCGTCAATCGGCCCAGTAGAACGGGAGATACAGAGCTGTCCTCCCCCTTCACCCCCGCAGTGTACCATAAATGCAAGTTTCCATCGTGATTTTATCGGTTATTGAAGTTCCTTGATTCTGTGTTTATAATTTTAAGTATTGTTCATATTGTTACAGATTTTGTATTTATTTAGCTATTTTAATAGAATTGTAATTAAATTATTTTATTTTCCCGTGCAATGCAGCGCGTGACGAATCTGAAGAGAAAGCTACGCTGGAAAAGGGAAAATAAAAGAGCGCGTGCATTTAATATTTAATAAATAGATATCTCGTTATTACTTTTGCTATCCTGAAAAATCGAGAAAATAGATTTTACCAGAATATTCTCGTAAATAATTATAAAGCTTATAAAAGCCGGATTAAAACGTCTCAGCTCAGTAGTTGTTGTTTTAAGCGACCTGTATTGTTTACTTAGTGCTGTGTTTTTGTAGCGATTGTAGCGAATTCGCTGTGAGGTCGAATTAACTTTCTTTGTATTTTGAATTTGTGTTCTGTTTATATTCTAGTAGTTTAAAAATGTAACTGCTGTGAGACATTGTGATATTATACGAATATCTCTGAGGAAATATTTCAGAATTTTGTTTTATTTCTTGTGAAAAGAATAAATTTTATTAACTTTTTATCGACTTGTGCGTTTTATCCATTACGAACCCGTAAGCTTGAACAGAGTGTGTGTTCCGTGCTTATGGTTCCTGGATTGTGGATTTTGAAGAGCCTCTAAATTTCTCTGTAGATTTAGAAAACAAGGTTAGTCAAGATAATTCCCGTAAATACGGTTGCGGCCATCTTTATTTCTTTCGTGCTGGTCATGTGACGTTGTTCATGTGACGCCAACTATATGAAGCTGACAGTTGATGAGGCTGGAGATGTCATCATTCTTTTGTTATTTGGTACTGGCTGGCGTCCGCTCAGAGCTAAGAGCATAATGACGCTACATGGGGGATCTTCACCCGACTATTTGATTTAAAATTTCAACCTAGGCTACATTATGTTATATGAATGCATTGTAAGACATTGTTGCGATTGTACCTCAGGCCATTATTTTCTTTTTATACAACTGCAGGTTGGAAGACCATTTCGGAAGGTATGGCTGCAATAAAAGTTACAGGTGGTCTGTTCATTGATATAGCTAAGGCTTTTGATAGAGTCTGGCTGGATGCCCTCACATTTCCCAGACTACATCATGAACATTACGAATTCCTACCTAACCGGTAGACACTTTGTCGTTTACGTATCAGGAACAAACTCTGCTTCACACCCTATCCTTGCAGACGTCCCGCAGGGATCCTTGCTCAGACCTACATATATTAATATCTTCGTGAATGGCATTCCCACCACACACGACACAACACTAGTTATGTATGCAGACGATACAGCGATCCTTGCACAAAGTGCATTCATTGGTCCAGTTATCCAACGACTACAAAATTACATACACTCATTGGAGATTCGGCTCAACAAATGGGAAATCTTAGTAAACGGGGAGAAGACCAAAGCAGTTCTGTGCACCAGAAAGACCAAAATTAGAAAGAACCTTCTCTTCTGCAATACCAACATTCCATGGGCCAAGCAAGTCCTTTATCTTGGGGTGATCCTCAATAGTACTCTTACATGGTCCCCATCCAGAAGTTCCGAGTTCGTAAAGCACAACTCTATGCCTTAATTGCTCGGAACAGTGTATTAGCTACAGACAATAAGTTACTTATTTGCAAGTCCATTCTCAGATCATTACTTTGCTATGCAAGTCCAATTTGGGTCCATACTAGAAAAACAGACGGACAGAAACTTCAGATCTGTCAAAATAGTGTACTTAGACAGATCATTAATACTGAATAATAAAAACAATAATAAACAATAGAATCCACGGGGAACTTGACATGGAGTTCCTCTGTACCAATTACTATAAACTTGCTAAAAATTTTCATAACAGGCAGCAACTTATCGACAACTCCAGTATAAAAATTTGTAACTATGATTATAATGATTTAAACAATATGGACATGCCCCTGGCCCAGTTAAATACCTGGATTATGTAAACCTCACCTTTTTCCTTCATACGTCTAGTTACTATGTACCATCATTTTACTGTATCCCTGTAGTACATGTCTGTATTTGTGTATTGTATATATGTAAATTAATTATCATTTTCTGTCATGCATTTGTTTTGTGTAATCCTTTCATATTACTTATTAATATGGATTCCGGCTACTACTATTTGCACTGTCTTACCGTGTGATATCTCATTTCACCAGCTCAACAGCCTCTGGGCCTAATCTAATTAACAGCTCATTAACTTCCTAGTTCATCTTTTGCTCATATGTGTTAGTTTTTAATGCTCAATTGAGCATATTAAATTTAAGCTTTGACTCTTAATATATATAAACAAATTATATCCTTAATTGATAGGTTAATCATATATCACTTTTCGAAGCTACTAACTTATTCTACAAGGGGTAGAGCCTAAGCTCAGGTACCTTGGTGTAGCAAGCACCATTCCGCAGGGGAGGAAGAATAATGCACTTTAACATTCGATTAAATTCAACAGTCGATTGCGTTATCGCATTGCGAAACGCTCGATTACACTTGAAGAGAACTTTACACTTACGCATGCAGAAACTTGACAATAAAGCATTGTTAATTACTTTCTGCAGATAAATAAATCTTCAATTGGTAATTTCAAAATACAGTTAAAGTTTTTCTAACGTATATATACATTAACTAGCTGATATCCGCCCGCTTTGCTGTGCACACTATCTATTTCAATGTGAACCTAGACTTCTTATATGAACGAAATGTCTAATTTCGTATTGATAATGAATGTAAATTTTTTAAAGTTGAGAAAAATAGTGCCAGTCGGTGAATCTGTCATACACAGATTTCCACATCCCCCATGAGGTACTGTGTATTGGGATGCGTCCCCACTATTTAACGTAGCGGGATCCTCAGTAGGCCTACACCACAAAAAATTGCCAACATAAAACTAAGGACATATTTTAAAATTTTTTTTAAAATTGTTTGTTCATTTTTTTAATTTATTAAATCAAATTTGTTAATCAATTGTAATTATTTATCTTTGATTTTTTATGTATGGTATTTTTTATAAATAACAACAACATTTTAATTTTTCTTCACAACAATTTATGTCTCTTAATAATAAATAACATTCATTTTCATGAAACTTATAACAGTTAAATATATATATAAAACTGTAAAGTAATGCACTAAAATTTATGAAACTTTTCTGTAGACGACATTCTTCGTACGTTTTTCTGGTTGAAGAACGATGAGATCCTCAGGTGAACTTACTCTTGAACACGCCACATAAAACTGACCATGAGAAAAATAGTCATTTTGTCAATCTACGCCAGCTGATCTTAAACTCTGCCCTTGTGCTTTATTGATACAGTTCGACCCTCTCAAACGCAACCCTGGC
The DNA here is from genome assembly GCA_000611955.2 of Stegodyphus mimosarum. Classification (NCBI taxonomy): domain Eukaryota; kingdom Metazoa; phylum Arthropoda; class Arachnida; order Araneae; family Eresidae; genus Stegodyphus; species Stegodyphus mimosarum. Next base: position 18,062 of record KK113538.1, on the reverse strand, counting down.
GGCATTCTGCCAAAACACATAGACTCGTCCAAGAGGGGTGTTATTACTTGCTGCGACGTGAAAGGTCACGTGAAAGTCTTCTCTTCTCCAGAAAGAGATATGCTGGAAGGAAAGAAAGTCCCCAGCCTTCCACTCTATTTTGAGAATAATTCGGTCCGAATGGCGCATGCGTGTTTGGGCTCATGGTCGCGGATAAGGCGGTCGAACTATAGTCATCGCATAGTAAACTCTAATCGGAAACTGCAAACGCTTAAAGATTTACTTAAAATCACGAAAATTACGTAAAAGGATTTACGTAAAATCCGTTCTTAGTACACGACTACGTCGTGGAATGAGTAACTATGCAAACTTTCAAGTCAATCGGGCGTATAGTTTTGGAGATCTCTTGGTGAGTCAGTGGTATTTCGCGTGTATACAGAGAGACAGGAGACACTAAACTACGCTGTAGGACACTACGTTACATAGTGCAACGTGTGGTGAAATCTAGTACTCTGAAGCTGGCAATATTTTATAAATATTCTATAAGATGGGTAGGTAGGTATGGCGTGGACCTCCCTCCCTGGCAATCCCAAACTCGCCTTATGGCTTTTCTAGACCGGCCACTAAGGAAAAACCTAAATAAACGAAATCTCCAGTAGCAGCCATATTGGGTGTTCTTTGTTATTGTCCTATTCCAACTGCGACCAGGATTTTATTAATTCGTTCCATGATCTCTTTTGCTATGTTTTTTGCTTAATTTCCAATGTAAACCAGGTCTTTTTCCACTGTAAACCAGTTTTTCCAGTGTAAACTAGTGTAAACCAAGTCCATCTTGCTATTCCTAAGGTCTTTTGTTCTATTTTGTTTGTTGTAAGGTATATTCTATAAGGTACGTAAGGTACCAGAAGTGGGCGCAGCTCGTCCCAGCTAACCAAGCATGTTAGTCTTATGGTTATAAGCGACGGAGGACGTGGGCACTGTCCCTTTACCATAACGTTTAATCAGTACAGCGCCACGTCCACCATTGTCCAAAACAAGCCAGTAGAGGAAGGAGCCACACAGGCGCCTCGCACAAGACACTCAGATCCAGCACCTAGTCCATTCAGAGGGCAGTCGCGCCGACCAAAGTGCCCCCCCCCGGAAATTCACCCCCTCCAACTGCCCGTGCCCAGTATTTATTGATTAAACAATTAATAAATATAAGGGCGAAACAAGAGCATGAAGATACATCAAGATATACATATTACATTGGCTTACTTGTTACTCAGGATATCAGATATGCTACAGAATGGGTGACATAACAGGCCACGCACAATTCAAGGAGTATATAAGATATTTTCCCCCTCCCTTCCACACGCCCCGCTGCGCAACGGCCCGCCCACCCGGGGCGCACTCGAGAGGTTCAGGTTCGGGTCCCGGCGAAGGCACCGCTTACTCTTCACATCTCCCGCTTCAAAATAATCTAATGACTCTGCGCAGTGAGAAGTAAGGAAATTGGTGTTTTCGAATTTTCTTTTATACTTCGTCATCGTCAACACCGCAACAGAATAACAAATACACTTCGCCAAAAAAATGACGCTCGAAGTAAAAGGTGTTGGGCAATAATTCTTCATCACCAAGATTTGGCGACTGAGTCCCCCATATCCAGTCGCCCTTTAAAAGGATAAATGTATAAGGTATTTTTTCTCTCCTTCCAACATGCCTTCGTGGTGTAAAGGTAGCGCACTCGGCGCGTATTCGAGAGGTCCAGATTCGAGTTCCGGTCAGTGCATTGCACGTTTTTAACATCTCCTGCTTCAAAATAACCTAATGACACTACAAACGTTTTGTTGTTACTGTAGTGTTATAAATTTTTGTGTAACTTTGTGTGTTAACTTAAAATGCTAATTAATCAGTGGAACCTCTACCATCCTGAGAAAAATATCTTATTTCCTTGCATATTCCCTCTCTCTCTCTTATTTTTTTCATTAGCTCTTTAGCGTCAGATTCTGAAAATTTTAAAAATATTCAACCAGCTTCTCCATACCTCAGTGAGTTCGGAGAACAAGCTATTTTCTCCTCCCTTTCTTCATGCCTTCGTGGTGTGACGGTAGCACACTCGACGCGTATTCGAGCCGTCCAGGTTCGAGTCCTGGCGAGGGCATTGCTGATATTTCAAGTCTCCTGTTTCAAAAAAGGCCTAATGACTGTACAATTCGTCTGGAGCTTATTTTATATTTAGGTAGAAGATATACAGGATCTCTGAGGGCCAAGTTGATCTGTTTAGGTGACTGTATTTATGTGTATGCTGTTGTACTGTTGTAAGTTCAAGTTTCCCCCATGTCTTGGTATTCTGAAGAGAACGCAGAATTGCTGTAAACATTCTTTCCACATCCAGGCTTATTTGGACTAAACACTCAAACCTTCAGATGGTCTGTTACTACTCTAACAAGACGGCCGAGTGTAATATCTTGCAGGTATGTAGACTTTCCATACTTTGTCTTAATTTAGATAAATTTGTTTAATTTATCGTGTCTGGAAGGGGTGGTTCGCCGGTGTGACGTATTGTCTTCTAGTACATCATCATTGCCATCGAGCTCCAGGTTGTTAAACTGGTTTCATCTGAGTGATTATGCGCTTGGGACATGACTGAAAGTCGTTCCCGTTGTTATCTGTTATCACAGGGATGTCTTCAGCCCGAAGTGACCATTGCCCAGTCACGCATCGGCTGTTGCAGTTGTAAAGTAAAAATGAAATAACGATGGGAATGTTTTTTAGGCCGTGACGGATGGATTAAAAAAAAAGGGCAAGAGCACTTTGTAACTGAGCGGTGATTTGAAAGGACTTTCCAGCAAAATGTTCTCTCCGTCGTTTCATCTTTTTATAGTTCATGTTTATTTCTTTTTCCTTTTTTTGTTCTCGCTGTACTTTTTAATGGCAATTTACGAATGACCGACTTTTTGTACAAATTTGGTTTCCAGTCTTCTTAGCTACTGGTAGGATTTCCGTTTCCTCTATTAGTTAACCACGCGACGGGAGGCCCCGACGAACATTTTTTTCCTCTCTCCCCCCGACTGGTAATCAGTACGCTTCATGTGGTGTGTAGGAAATACCACCAAAATGCCTAGACAAACTTCCTTTCTCCGTGAATCAATTTTAAATGTCCAGAAAGATAAATACATTTGCGCACTGCGTTTTTCTCATTCCAGCCCATTCGTTGTACTGATGTGCATTGGAAGTTTCCTTAACACTTTCTTTCCATAATGTTAAAACTTTCTAGTCGTAACCATGCATAAATGTTTATGCGTATGTCTGTATGTAAAATACAAAGGGGAAGTAACTGACTAAGTCAAATGAAATCTTAATTTTAATTTATAATACCCGTTTAGGTTTCCAGTTTAATTTGGTTACTTCTGTTTTCTATCAGTATAGTAATATGTTTATAATAAATCTGTATGAACTGCATCATTTCGAAATTAATTCGTGTCATATGATTTTTTGTATAGCGCACATGAAGTGATTTAAATATAATGCTCTTGATAGTGCAAGCGAAAAAAAATCTTTCAGCCAATAATAATATGAACATTTTGAAACCAAAACCTAAATTAACTAATAAGAGTAAAGTAAACCCATAACTATATTATTCATAACTTAACACAGGACAGCAAGCTGGACACCATTTATCTTGTTTACTTCAAATATATTGTTACGAAATGTCCAGGCGCGGTAAGATTGCTTCCTCGCAAAGCAGGTTTAGGGTTGCCATAAAATGGTAAGGGAAGGCAGGGTTGTCACATTTGGCGAGAAATCGCCCATTTGGCGACAGAATTGGCGATATGCTATGGACGCATGGAGAACCTTCTAGAACGAATTCTTCCTGGTTTAGCCCAGAACGTTCTCGAATACAAGCCAAAAGCTATATAAACCCTGCTGGTACGCGGAGAGTGAGTTAACGTTTCGTCTAGCGAGCTGATAGTCAGTCAGTGAGCGAGTGTCTAGCTGGTCCTTCGACTACATCGAGAGCGTTTCTTAGTGTATCGCGAGATAGTGCATCGTCGAGTTTTATCTTAGAGTGTGTTAAACTCCGGGAACGACTGAGCAGAGTCGGGAGCTGTACGCTGTGCTTTGCCGTGAAGCTGTCTGCACCGTTATAGTCTGAAGGCTGTGTCGCTGATTGTTTCAGCGTGTTTATACTAGTTCTTCGACGACTGTAAGCGTGATTTTGGAGCTGTCTTGTAAAATACTGGCCAATAAAGTGTGTATTGATACTTCATCAAGTGTCGCCGTCGTTATTCACTCCAAATCCACGAAGCCTTGAAGAGAAAAACGTAACAATATTATAACATTGTGAAAAGTATTAATCTAATTGTTCAACAACTAACGTGCAAATTGCGCCACTTTAGCTACGCGTATCAAGAACGTACTTAAAAGAAATCTGAAAGCTTTCAGGTTTTATATAACGTCCAAAGGGGCGTTTTTTTCATTTGCACATACGTACACGTTTCGAAAGCATTTAGGCTAAGGCTCCATTGGGCAAAAAATATATTTAAAAACATCATATCTTTAGAATTTCCGGAAGACAGCCTCTCCCGTTGGAGATAAAAATGTTTTTTTCCGACCAATGTTGCCATTGCTCGCTTTGAAATCGCTGAATTTGTTAATAAAAAAATTTGTTATAAAGTTTTACAAAATTTGAAACTGATAATAAAACAAATTCGAAATTCAAAATTCGTAACTTCGAGATGCCCATGTTCGGATGGAGGACTATGTTATTTGAAATATGATGTCTCTAGGTCTCTAGGTTTTTTCACAGTGCGAGAAACATACATGCATTCATGCAGATTCTTCATTATTTAATTTCTTTAAATGTAATACAGGGCGATAATATTTGGTGGCAACAATTTGAAAAGTCATTTAGCCATTTATAGTGATTCGACGTAAAATGCTGTTTCCAGACTAATAACCCTCCTGGACTAACTGTCCTTTAGGCTAAAAAACAGGATTTTTTTAAAAAAAAAACCTCTGTGCGCTTGCTACATCATGTCGTGTGTCATCGGCATAAAACTTTTCATAACAAATTTTTATTGCTTCTGTATTTTCTTTCTTCTAAATATTAATAAGCTAATCTCTTCGTCATACTAAAATTAAATTATCTATGACTTTTTTAGTTAAAATCACACGCCGCATAACAATTATCGGAGAATTTAAAACAGAAGAATCAGCGTAATATTTATAAATTTGCAGCAGTAGTTTCAAAGCTTTAAATATAGAACCTTTCTCTTCAGCTGCAAATGTTCAAATGGCAAAAGAAAAGCCATTGATCAGCTATTGACGCCCTCTGTTGATGAAAAATGAAAACAGCTGGGCAGTAATTTTCCTAAAAGCTGAGGATAAATATGGATTGGAATTGGGATCGTTAACTAGAATCGAAAGATTTTTATGTACAGGCAACACATGTGGAAAATCTAATTCGTCAGTGCAGGATTTTTCTTTAATAATTTTGGCTGCAGAAAAATGGAAAATGTGATTTTCTGACCAGCAGTATTCGGCAACAGAAGATTTACATGTTTCTTTTTTCCTAACATATGCCTTATATTTTTCTTAGCTCGAAATACCTTACGTTCCTGCACTTCTTCAGCGGAAGAAGAAGGTTCTATATTTAAACCTTCGAAACTTGTCCTGCAAATTTATGAACATTATGCTGATTCTTGTTGCTTTAACCCCTCCAATAATATATGTGACTTGTGAAACTGATTTGTAAGATTACTTAGTATTGTGTAATCTACATTTATTACGTAGAAATTATGACTTAATTATTTTGCCTTTCACTCATATACACTGCTCTCAATGAATGAAGGATAGATGACTATTTTCTTTAGCCATCAGTACGTCTGCGAATAATTAGTCCAAAGGGGCTTTGTCTCTGAGGGACTATTGTTTTCGCTTTGCGATTTTGCGTCGAATCACTCTGAATTCTGTTTCACTTTTCAAATTTTGCCACCAAATATTATCGCCCTGTATTATATTTGAAGAAATTAAATAATGAAGAATCTGCATGAATGTATGTATGTTTCTCTCATAGTGATAAAAGAAAGGTACCTACAGTCATCCAGTTTTGAATGACGTAATCGTACTGCGAATATGGGCATCTGGAAGCCCAAATTTGGAATTTGTTTTATTATCGATTTCATATTTCGAGAAACTTTTACGAATAATTAACAAACTCAAGGATTTCAAAGCGAGCAATGGCAACGTTGTACAGAAAAAACATTTTTATCTCCAGAGCGCGAGACTGTGTATCAGAAATTCTAAACATAGCCACATTTTAAAATTATTTTGCAATATTTCTCTTGAACTGAATTTTGTGGTTTATGTGCGAAGAACATGATATTTAATAAATAAAGGTAACACACAAAATGTTAAAAAAACTCCTTTTTGGACGCAATATAAAATATGATACCTTTCAGATTTTCTTTCTTTCATTTTCTTTTCTTTTTAGTCCAAAGCGGCTTTGTCCCTGAAGGATTGTTGTTTTCGTTCTGCGATTTTGCGTTGGAAACATTAAAAATCTGAATCACTTTTCAAACTGTTGCCACAAAATACTGCATCCGTGTATTATATATAAAGAAATTAAATAATGAACAATCTGCATAAATGTATATATATTTCTCCAAATGTGATAAAACAACGGTACCTAGAGCCATCCAATTTTGAATAATTTACGTTTCTACCCGAATATGCGTATCTGGAAGCCCGAATTTGGAATTTGTTTTATTATCTATTTCATATTTAGTAAAACTTTAACAAATTTTGGATGAACAGACTCAAACCATTTAAAAGCAAGCAATAGCAACAATCTACGGGGGGGGGGGGTGTAGATTTTATCTAAACCGTGCGGAACTGTGTATCAAAAATTCTAAAGATATACTCATTATTTTGCGATATTGAACTGAATTTTATGGTTTAAGTGCGAAGACCATGATATTTAATAAATAAAGGTAACACAAGAAACGTTAAAAAACGCTCTTTTGGAAGTAATTTGAAATCTGAAACTTTTCATATATTTTTTAAAATATGTTGGAATAAGTACCATATTGTCTGAAATGCTTATATAACTATATTTCTGTTTCTCGTATTTTTCATTAAGAAAAAAATTGTAATCTTTAGCTTAAGACAAAAGTGCCGTAAACCTTAATCTGATACTTATTCATAAAACTGTTTTCGAGACTTACATGATGACAGGGTACTTCCTAATTCGTCGTTTCCAAGAAAGACTTGCGTAGCATATATATGCTCTCAAGCATACATAAAAAGTTATGGAAATATGTTTTGTTAATCTCCAACATTCTGAAACATTCAGGCTGCAATTTTCTTTCTCACGGGGCTTCAGGAAAGTCCTGCTAAACCTAAATGGTTCCGACTTTCATGAACATATTTAGACAGTTTTCATTTAGGTTTGCTGAAACAAAAAAAATGGTGTATCTCATGTGATAAAATTAGTCTCATTTCTTAAATTTCTTCCATCCTTATCTTGGTTGGCTTCGTCCGAGTGTGAAAGAGAAGTTTCCTTTAATATTTGGCGGATAAAAAGTGTTGATTCATGCGAATCTAATTTCGTTCTGGCCGGCTGAAGGAGTGATTAGACTTTTTTCATCAGGGAAATGATGTATTTCTCGCGGTTTAGAAAGAAATCATTTAGGTCTTTGCCATTTACTTCCTGGATGTACCCTGTGGTTCTCATAGGTTCTTAAGATTATAGGATCAATAGTTTTTCATCTATAAAAAAATCTGATGTTTACACCACATGAATTCCTTGTTTGGAATATTAAATTATACGCAGTTTTCTTGCATTTCATTTAAACATATTGAATTAACAATTAACGAAATTTTAATTAAATCTACTTCGTCGATAGCGCATAAACCACAAAAGAATAAATGCACTCTTTAAAGTTCACTATATTTATTTACCATAGCCACACTTCGGCGCTAAACACAGACGATTTCACAGACAATTCAGCGCCGCTTACCTAGTGCGCATGTGCTACTAATTAATTCACTTCTCATGTCGCGGTGAGTCAAAAATACATAAAAATACAAAATATTCATTAAAAATTGAAACATATAGAAAAACATAAAACACCAAGTACAGTTAGAACAAATAAAAAGCAATTTTTACAGTTAACAGTTACACTTTGTACTCAAAAACAAGTTAATAACTTAAATGATAATTCCAGAATGAATCAGGCATAATTTAATTCGCAATAATAAAAGAAGACGTTACTTTGTTATTGCGAAGCTTAGTTTCTCTAGATTGGCAACAAATCCATTATTCTGCCAAGCTTCAAATGTAAACAAATATGGTCGCTATCATAACCAAAAATTAGGCTTAGCCGCACTTGAAAAAACTTTTATTCCACAATTATTGCATGCAGGTTAACTAAGGGCATAAAAATCTTAACCGAAAGATAAGAACAATATAATTCAATCATTTTTAAAGCAAAAAGGGCACAATTTACAAACATATAAGAATAAAGAAACTGAGCTCACTGAGCCAAGTAACAGAGTGGATATATATATATATATATATATATATATACATATATTTATATACTTTTGATGGACCGATCGAACAGTTGGAAATGTTATAGCAGTCCTGTGTACAAACTTTCAGCTTTCTGAGGCTAGTCGTTTTTGAGTTATGAGAGATACATACATACATACGTACGTACGTACGCACAGACGCCATGAAAAAATCTCTTCAGAATACATTTTAAATCAGTTTCATAATTTTTTTTTGGGAAAAAGAGTCCTTTATTCTGTTCTTACATTTAGATATTATGCAAAAACGTCGTTAAATTGCATTCGATAACTGTCAAAATGGATATTTTCGTTGAAATATGGTATTCGAAATTTTTCGCGATTACAATACTTCCTTTTTACTTCGTGCAAGGAAGTAAAAACAGTTGTGTTTACTTAAGTATATATGTAGTTCTGTGCATTCTAGAGAAATTCTGATTATTTATTTCACTTAGTTAATTATTTCACTTAATTTTAACGTAAATTAGGACATTTTGTTCTGTATTTATTTTTCAAATATAACATGGAAGGAAATCCTTGTTCACACGAATAGGTTGTGCGAAAAGGAAATAAAAATTTAATAGCTTTATTTGCAATTCATTTAAATTCTTCATTTTTGAAATCTTAAGTTAAAGTTCGATCACAAGAAATTTCTCTCTCAATTGATATTTTCCTTCAAGAAATAAACTTTCACGTAGTACATTTGAACAAAATGGATTCTTAATCCAATTTTCTTTTCCATAATTATAGGTTAAATAGATGTTGAAAATATTTATCACTGAAAAGCAATGATTTTTAATGTATGTCGGATAATTATTCTTCTTTTAATTTCAAATTATTTTCGGTTAGAAAACTTTCTAAAAGTGTAAAAAGCTTAAAATATTATTATCCAATTCTTTGATTATTAGCTCGAGTTTTTTTATCATTGCATTTATTTTATCTCTATAAATAATTAAAATAAATTTTTGTCCTTGTAATCCTAAATTTAATTCATTTAACGCTCGAAAAATATCAGCTAAATATGCTAAACGCGCCAAACACAATTTACTAAATAAACATATTTGCAATTCAAATTTCGAATAACAGAGGAAACATTTGAATTTTTTGTCGAAGTTGAAAAAGGTGATTTAAAACTTTGCATCTGGATAACCACCTTACTTCGGAATGGAACAAAAGCGTGTCATGTTCACCGCCCATCTCGTGGCATAAAATCGTAAATATTCTTGAATTTAAAGCTCGGCTTTTAATAAAATTATTTCATTTATTATTATTTTGATTCAAAACGATTTGCAGGTTTTCAGAGATTCTTTTTTCTAGTCCAAAGGGGCTTTATCCCGGAAGGACTATTGTTTTCCTTTTGCGATTTTGCGTGGGAAACATTAAAAGTCTGAATCGCTTTTCAAACTGTTGCCACCAAATGTTATCGCCTTGTGTTATATTTAAAGAAATTAAATAATGAAGAATCTGCATAAATGTATGTATATTTCTCTAAATGTGATAAAACATCGGTACCTAGAGCCATTCAGTTTTGAATAACGTACGTTTCCAACCGAATATGCGCATCTAGAAGTCCAAATTTGGAATTTGGGATTTGTTTTATTATCTATTTCATATTTTCTAAAACTTTAACGAATTTTTGATGAACAAACTCAAACAATTTAAAAGTGAGCAATGGCAACAGTAAGTAAATTAGGTTTCAGATGTGAATTTATTTGAGAGATAGCATCGAACTATTTTGTTTCTTTGGGTACCACCTATTTTTTCTCTTGCGTACCAGCAGTGGTACGCGTACCACCGGTTGAGAATCGCTTGCCTAAACCTAGAGCTACAACCATCCTTGAACTTGGAGAGCTGACCAAGATGAATGCGATAAAATACCATTTCCGATACTAGAAAACGCTTTATTAGTCTTGGAAATTACGATGTTTAAAGATAGTGAAGAATAATGATTATCAAACACAACATTTAAAACATAAAATTTTAGCTAAATTATTTCTGCGAATACGAGGAAAATGGTCAAAAAATCGCGCAAACAGCCTCTGTTCTATGGCGATTCTAAAGTTTAAATTACTTTCAGCTTATTACAATGCATAATCGTAGTGTATAATTAATAATCGACTCGTTAAGGTTCCTGTTGAATTGCATTTTATATTTACTTCATCTTATTTATCTCAGCTTAATCGTTTTGCGTGATTCATAAGCTTTCTGTTTGGTAACACTACCGGAGGAAGTCACGTTTCTTAACGTATCAGGTATTTTTAACTCGTCTTTCTTCTTAATACAATAGCCACAAACATTTAATTTTTCATTTGGAGTGTTAACGTCAAGTATTTTTATAAATTACATATACATTTCCTCCATTTTAATTCAGCAAGAGCTTTTAACGCTGAGTTGTTTATAGAGACGAGGAAAATACTCGCATTCTTCGTCGTTTAGTGTTTGTTTGTTAAGTCAGATTTATGTGACAGTCTTTATTGTGTTGCCCTTTAACTTTATGTTGAAAAGAATTGAAGTGTTATCGTATTCTGGCAGGGATTTTAAATCTGAAAATACGTGAAACTATGCATTAAAATTTAACGCGTTTAAATATTCTTAACTCTTCCTCTTAAATAAAAGTGTTTCTTCTTTTTTAACGTAGTACTCTCTGAGAATTAAATAGATGGTATTTTCTGAAAGTAGAACGAAGATTCGCTTCGTTAATTAGAAAGGAAATTGAAGCGTTAAGTTCGTGTTTGGAATAAACGCGTTTCAACTTTTTAGTTTAATTTTATTCATTTCCGAGCTCTTTGCGCGACGAGTTTGGCATGCGCAAGGAGAATAACAAAATCGAAAGTAAAAAAAAAAAAAAGCAGACTAAAAAAATCTGATCTGTGTACCATATGACTTCCTTGTACAGAATATTAAATTATACGCATTTTTTCTGCATTTCATTTAAACTTATTTTCTCGAATTTCATTAGAGATATATTTCTCATTAAATTCATTCGGCAATATCCGTAAAATCTCAAAATATCTTTATTAAAAATTGAAGAATATATAAAAATATAAAATATAAATATAGTTAAAACAATTTAAAGAACGAGTCTTACAATTAAAATTAAATGTTTCTGCGCAAAAACAAGCACTTCGCCCGGCGGGCAAGAAAGCACATTTTTCGGTGCATAAAACTGAAAGCTTACTTTTGGTCTCATTCGACACTGGAGGAATAGAAACTGACTTAATTTGTTGTGGACACTATGCTGAGTCAATATATGGAATAATTTAATAACTTAAATGATAATTCCGGAATGAGATGATTTAATTAGCAATAATAAAAGAAGACGTTAACTCTGTTGTTGCGGAGCTTAGTTGTTCTAAATTGGCAACAAATCCACTATTTTGCTAAGTTTCAAATCTAAAAAAACATGGCTGGTGTGGTAAAAAAATTAGGCTTAGCTGCATTGAGACAACTGTTAAGTTGTTGATAATTTTACAACTATTGCATTCAGGTTAACTAAAGGCATAAAAACCTTAACTGCAAGATAAGAACAACATAAAGCAATCAGTTGTAAAGCAAAAAAATGCACAATTTACCAACATATAAGAACAAAACTCTGAGCTCACAGAGCCGAATAACAGAGCGGGTTTACTTTTGGTTTTGAATTTTACACTTGCCTACATAAATGACGAAACACGAATTGAATAATTGAAGAGTTAGGTTTGAGGGCAACTTCCCCTTGATAAGTCTGTCTTCTGCCACAGCTCAACAATTATTCACTTATGCATATTTATTATTTTTAGGATTAAAAAAATTATTACAATTTTATATTTGTTAATAGATTTTGATACTTGCACTTGATTTACTTATATTCTCAGAATTTAAATGATATTGTAGATTAGTTCGCAGCAATATAAATTATTTATAATTTCTTTTAAACTTATTTCTATAATTAATTTTTTACTTTAAATTGCTTTTTACGAATGGAAATTTTATTAAATTAAAATTTCATTCCTTGCAGCAATGGCGCAAGAGAATTATTTAAATTTAATTTTACTTTACTATATTCTTTTGAAACAATATATATATATATATATATATACTTTTGGTGCGGCCGATTGCAACCAAAAAAGGGGAGGTGCGCATCTACCTGTTATAGCGGTCCTAATACAAAATTTCAACGGTTTGAGGCTATTTTTTTTTGAGTTATGCGAGATACATACATACATACATACGTACGTACGTATAGACACCATGAAAAAAATCTCTTCTAAATCCATTTTAAATCAGTTTTATAATTCGTTTCGGTAACTAGAGTCCTTTATTCTGTCCTTACGTACAGATGTCATGCAAAAATATCCTTGAATTGCATTCGATAGCGGTCAAGATGGATATTTTCGTTAAAATATGGTACCTGGAATTTTTCGTAAGTACAATACTTTATTTATTTCGTCCAAGGAAGTAAAGAACAATAAAAACAATTCTTTGGTTTAGTATTAAACAGATAGATACCTTGGCTGAAAAGTAAAAAACAAAAATTGTTGTTGTTGGTGTAAAGCAGAGAACAATTAGTTAAATATATGCATTTAGAAAGCATAAGAACACAGAATACAGCAGAACGTTAAGCATGTAAATTCATACGTAGTGTTGCCAAATCCTAAAAAACAAAAATTTCTAATGTTAGCAAATTTTTCAGACATTTTAATTTAAAATTTTTTTTAAAATTAATTAAATTATACTAATTAATTAAAATTAAATTGATTAAAAAATCAAGCGCTGGGCAAGCGCTGCGAGACATAAACAATAATGATAATGCTGTTTGTGCATGACGCCTTCCAGCAATATGATAAAGGTTGTAGACATTTCAGGCGATTACTTTGAGGGATTGTAAGTATTTAATCCTTTGGTAATAGAGACTTTTCAAATCTGTCGACGTATTGCAACGCTTTCTATCCAACTCTTGTAAATTGCAGAGATTGAATCCGCTTCTTTTGAAAGAGAAGTGTCTGTATTTAACATGAAATAAAATTTGCTATTGTGCATTGAAAAAACACTGTCTGTAGAGGTGGAAAATGTCGAAAATTAGTTAAATTCTCTGAAAATTTAAAATAAATAAATAAAAAGAATTGTAAATCTAAAACGTTGACCTTTATTATGCAAATGCTCAGGAGCAAAACTATGTATTCAAATCTTTGTCGTCCTGGGTGCCACCGCCTTTCCACTCACATACTCGCTCGCAGAATCTTCATTTTATAATAATACATATTATAAAATAGATTTATAATAAAATTCTCTGAAAATATTTTTGGTTGCCTAAACTGAAGCATGGAATCTTACTGGAAGAAAAACGCGGTAGCATAAAATATAAAATTAGGCAGAAAAGCAACCTTAAATTTGCTTGGCGTTTGAATAATATTGATTTTGAGAGCAATCTGACATAGATCCATCTTCTTCAGGAGCAAAGTATTTACAAAATCGCCTAGGAAGTCGGTAGAAATTTTCTCTAAAATCTACTCAAATTTAGCGTTGCTTACTTGCCTAATTTTGGACAGAATCTTGTATCACATGACGTAAAACTTGATATTTAATTTTCTTTAATCAAACATGTTTCTATGAAGCCAGTGCGGAAAATTATTAGGTTCATTTCAAAGCAACAACAGGAGATACCATCAATGCCCTCGTCGGGATTCAGTCTCCGGAACTCACAATTGGCACTTACGTACTACATACTTCCAATTACATCACGAAGGCATGCAGTCAGGAAGTAGAAATTTCCTTAGATTCTCCCTCACTTAAAATCCGATTAAGGAGGAGGAGGGGAATACAGTCGTCAAATCCAGGTTGGACCGAATTATTGCTGTTGTTGTGTCCCCCTTGGGGCAGGAAAGCTTACACTAAGTCCAAGAGACCTTGCCGCACAAGTAAATCACTGACGTCGCCCTGCTCACCCGACAACTGTCTCAGGGACACGCCTATACAATAGGTGAGCGGAAGAGGCAGGGAGGGAACAGGCACACGAGCGGAAGTTCTTTTCGCCCTCTTTGAATTTCATGCATCGAAGATGTCCACTTCTGAATCTGGCCATGGCCGTTTGGATACGCCTAGATGTTTTACTCACTCAGAAGTGAGTGGCCTGGTTGTTCAGCGAAATACCATTGGTGAACAAGAGAAATTTTCCGTGCCATGTTAGTTTTATGTTTGTAATAGGAATGAATTTCAGTTGGGCTTAAATCAATGGAAATGGGTGTAGGAAGATGACAACTTTTTCTTGCCAGATCGTCAGCTGTTTCGTTACCATACACCCCAACATGGGACGGTATCCACTGAAGATATATTGATTTACGCTGTCCAAGCTCGAAAAGTTTAGATACGATATCCTGACCGGTCTTATCCATGATCTCAGGCCAGTTTTTAAGGTACTGAAGGGAGCTTTTGCTGTCTGTCAGAATCCATATAATGTCACTACTTGAACAGAGAGCATAATCGAGTGCTTTGCTGATGGCGATAAGTTCCGATCTGAAGACGGAGAAATGATCAGAGTTTCTGCTACTGTATCTGATATCTCCTTCAGGGGTATTGCTATAAATGCCACTCTCTGCTCTACCCTTATCTGATCTACTTCCATCTGTATATATCACAAGAGCCATTTGCTTGAGGAATTCCGGGTGATGGTTGCCCTTGGCAGTATTCTCCGGATTATTGTCCACAACTGATTGGTCAGATGACTTTCAGAGCGATTTTGATTTATTAAAGTCGACAAATATGGGAAATAAGCTATGCTGTTGTCATAATTTGAACTCTAAACTTACGGATTGCCAGCTGGGCTTGCTTCTTGTTACCTGACGAAGGAATGCTCTAAGTAAAGAGAAAATTCCTTGCAAATTATCTTTTAATTAATTATTAAGATTTTCTTTAAATATATATTTCTGAAATACACGTGTTTCTTTCCTATTTATGACCGAAAAAGAGAATTTATCAAAATTATTTAAATTTCTTTTATAGCCATAAAAATGGCTGCCTTGCATAATTTAACTCCAAAATATGATCGAATTCAAGATTCAACCATAACTGAGGAATATTGTTTAAATTTATGTCTGATTACACTGTATAGTTTTTTTTTTTAATTTTGCAGTGTAAATTACAGTGCAGTTCGAAAGACAAATTCAAAAGACGTGTGTATATCTTGCTTTTTGTTATCGTTTTACTTGACAACAATGTTTCAGTTACTGAAAGAATTTTTTTTTCTCTTGGGTATGTAGAGATACAGAAGAAAAACCAGATTTAGATTAACGTAGATTTTATATAAAACTATTGATTTTGGTTGTGACTGGCA
>KK113537.1:199137-262628 GCA_000611955.2 Stegodyphus mimosarum | reverse complement strand
TTGATGAAACTTTTGCTCCAGTAGCCAGAGCAAGTTCTATAAGAACTGTGATTGCATACAGTGTTGAACGAGACATTACTGTATATGAAATAGATTTTATAATGGCATATGTTAACGGAGATTTAAAAGAAGAAATTGTCATGGAACAAGCTAAAGGTTTTGAAGACCAAAGTAAACCTGACTATGTTTATGATTTGTAAAAATCTCTGTATCGTTTGAAACAAAGTGGAAGACAGTGGTATGAAAAATTAGACAAAAAACTTAAGAATTTTGGATTACAACCATTACAATCAGACAAGTGTGTTTACAAGATGAAAACATCTGAAGGTGAGTTAATTCTAATTTTATATGTAGATGATTTAATAATAGCAACAAATAACTGTGATTTATATGCTGAGCTTAAAGATTATCTTTCTAAAGAATTTCAAGTTAAGGATTTAGGCAAACTTCATTATTGTCTAGGAATAGAATTTAATCAAGATATAAATAATAATTCTATTAGTTTATCTCAGCGGAAATATATTGATAACATTTTGAAAAGGTTTGATATGCAAGATGCAAAACTAGTAGCAACTCCTTTAGATCCTAGTGTAAAATTAAGTAAAGAAATATGTCCTTCTGAAAGTGAAAAGGAAGGAATGAACAGTGCACCTTATCGCCGTCTAATTGGTTCTCTGATGTATCTTTCTGTGTTTACTAGACCGGATATTACATACGCTGTTAGTTACCTGAGCCAATTTAATAATAATTATGGAAAATTACACTGGTTGGCTGCAAAGCGTGCCCTTAGATACTTAAAGGGAAGTAAAAATTATTATCTGAAATTTCAGAAGACTGGAAAAACGCTTGTAGGATACACCGATGTCGACTGGGCATCTGATGTTAATACTAGAAAATCCTATACAAGTTATCTATTCAAACTTGCCGGAAATCCCATTACTTGAAAATCAAGAAAACAACAAACTGTTGCATTATCAAGTACTGAGGCAGAGTACATCAGTCTTTCAGAGAGTGCTAAGGAAGCAGTTTACTTACGTCGTTTTATTAAAGAATTAAATTTTAATGTTGAATATACAACCATCATATATTGTGATAATCAAGGTGCACAAAAGCTTACGAAAAATTCAATTTACCACTCACGCGCTAAACATATTGATATAAGACATCACTTCGTACGTCAGATTTATGAGAGATATGAAATAGACGTTAAATATGTGCCAACACAGAAAATGCCTGCCGATATACCGACAAAAGCATTGACTGCTTTTAAACATTCTAACTGTTGTAAATTAATTGGAATGACTGTAAATGATTAGTGTTTGTTTGTTATACTAATTATTTTTTTCAGCTAAACGTCGAAAGGGGGATTGTAGGAATAGTAATGCGCCGTTTAGCTTACAGCTCTTGGCTTATCTTGGCGCAGTTGGCTCTTATCAATGCGTGCGCAGTAATGTCATGAGATAACGCTATCTCTCTGCAGTTGTATTGTATGTATACATTGCATTCGTTTCTACGTTTTGCTTTTCTACTGTGTGTATCCTTAATCTGTAAACGTCCATCTGTTTAATTAAAATGTTGATTAATTATATATTCTGGCTCTGCTCATTTTCTCTTCAGAAGATATATGGTTTTCAAATTTAAATGCACTGATTATACCTAACGGCCCAAACATTTTTACATCTTCGTAAATATACTGCAGGCCTTGAACATTATGAGAATTATATCGTTTTATATAATAAAGCCCAAAGTTGTTTACTACGAAGAGATTTAATAGAGACTGTAGGTATTCATGAATTACCGTCTGATTTTGTATTTTTCATAAAAGTCTAATCGAAATATGAAGTAGTAATAATGATCATATAGCTTTTTGTTTAAAATTTCTTTTAAAACACCTGGACCAGAGTAGAGTAAAAATTGACGGTATTCTGTAGCTTTCCAATGTTTCAATTCTTTTAGGTTCCTTAGTTTTCTTGCAAATTCAATTGGTACACAAGGCTTTAAATTGGTCAATTTTTTTAATTAATTCAACACTTTTATGTGGTAATCGTGCTTGTAAGCTGCCCCTCCGCCTATCCAAATAGTAATCATTTTTCGTACTCCTTTTTCCCTAAGCACACAAGGCGCATAAAGTCTAAAAGAATATTTAATGCATACTCCCAACAATTGTTTAAGGGGCTTGACTAGCCACTTGACAAGTTAATATCTTCATTAGATAATTTCACAGTTTCTTCCGTAATTTCTTTTAAAATTTCATTAGGTTTTGGTTTTGAACTACAATAATATGCACCCACGATAAATACGTTTCTATTAAAAATAATATTCACCAAAATCGGGCAGACTGAACTATTATTTGATTTAAATATGGATAAACCTTCAAAATTTATTGCTATCACTGTGCAAGATAACTGAGGCAAAATCTGAATGGTACACATTTTTTTAATTTGATATCTTAAGCCAGGGATATCAAACTCATAGGTACACTTGGGCCAAACAAACAAGGTTTAACTTTAGGCGGGCCGCAAAAAAAATCAATATTCATAGAAACGTAGATTTATTTCGAATAATACAATAATAAACATATATATATATTTATATAGAATATCATTAATACGGTTTCTAATAGGAGACTTATTACCTTTCATGACTGAAAATAACTGCTCGCACCGATAAGTGCTACCAAACATGGAAATAATTTCATATGCGAATTTTCGAGTATTTTCAAACCTGGCTGGTAAATATTTGTAAAATTCAGGCACGCCCACTTCAATGAATTTTGCTTTCAAATTTGAGTTGCATTGAATCTCGATCACCTCCATTTGCATATGGCTGGATACTGAGTTAATACTTATTGAGAAAATCGAAGAAAACAAAAAACAAATTTGTCTTCGAGGGAACCAAAATCATTAAACCCCGTTTCAAATTCAGTTGTTAAATTTGCAATTTTTTCTGCGTACTTTTTATAGGAACAAGTATCATCTAAACTTGATTTGTTCATGCTGCACGTCGGGAAGTGCGTCAAATCTTCATTTTTAAGTTGTTTTTCCCAAGGAACTAGTTGACATTTGAATGCTTTAATTATGTCAAACATGTTCGTAATGATATGATATTTTCCTTGTAACGATAAATTTAAATCGGTTAAGTGTTTGGTTATATCAACTAAGAAAGATAAATTTTGTATCCATATTGGATCGTAAAACAAACTTACGTCTTGATTTTTTGTTTTTAAAAACTGACATATTTCTTCTTTCAAATCCCAGAGTTGTTTGAGAATCTTGGAACAAGATAACCAACGTACCTCGGTATAGTAGGACAAACCCGAATATTCACTATCTAACTCACTTAAGAAAGCAGTAAATTGACGCTGATTTAAACCTCGAGATCTTATAAAATTTATAACTTTTTTTATATATGACAAAACATTCTGCATATTTATAACTTTCGTGCATAGAACTTCTTAATGTATAGTGCAATGCATATGATGAATGTTTGAACCGTGAATTTCACAAAGTTTTTTTCTTAGTAATGCTACGAAGCCGTTTTTCCCGGTCATTGATGGAGCGCCATCTGTAGCTACAGAATTTAATTTTGCCAAAGGTAGATTGTATTTCTGCAGAAGTCCAAAAACACAAGTAAATATATCTTCTCCTGTGGTAGTACCAGGCATCGGTATTAGTTCCAGTAATTCCTCAAAAATGTTAAAATTCTTGTCACAAGAACGAAGAAACACTGCTAATTGAGCTTTGCCACTAATGTCCGTGCTCTCGTCACAGGCAATGGAGAAACTTTCGAAACTAGATGATTTTGCTTTGATCTGATCACTTAAATTCGCGGCTAAATCAGTAACTCTTTCCGCAACTGTATTTCGAGACAATGAAATTGATTGAAAAGCCTTCACATTTCCAGGACAAACAATTTCTCCAGCTTTCATTAGGCATTCCTTGATGAAATCACCGTCAGTAAAAGGCTTCGAATGTTTAGCTATCAACTCGGACAAGACGTAGCTTGCATGTACCGCCGCTTCACTTTCTTGCAATACTTTACTAAACATGGACTGTTGCTTTTTCACTCCTAACTTGAGCTCTTTCAACTTTTCTTCTCTCATTAATCCTTCGTAATTGTTATATTTCGATTTGTGTTGTTCGTAATGACGTTTAATATTATATAACTTTGGTACATTAATAGTATTATTACATATCAAGCAGATTATTTTATCTTTTATTTCACAGCAAAAATATTCTAATTCCCATTTTACTTGGAATATTCTATGTTCGTCAGCGATTTTTCGTTTAATTTTACTACCACTTGGTTTTGATATAGACATACTGAATACAAAGGGCTGGAATAAACACGGTTAACGTTAAAAAGTTAACAAAAATTTATTCTTTCCACAAGAGATAAATCAAAATGCTGAAATATTTCTTCAAAAATATTCTAACAATATCACAAAATGTCAAACGTTTAGCAAAAATCAATTCAAAACAGAGAAACTAATTCTATCTCACAGCGAAATCGCTACAAATCAATCACAGCATTAAGTAAACAAACAGTTCGCTAGAACTACAGCTACTACTGAGATGAGTTGTTTGTTCTCGGCTTTTATAAGCTTTATAATTAATTTCTCGAATATACTGGAAACATCTATAAATATCTGGATTTTTGTGGATGGCAACAGCAATTACGAGATATTTATTTATTAGGTATTAAATGCACGCGCTGTTCTATTTTTAACCTTCCAACGCAGCTGTCTTTTCAAAAATCGTCTGCGTTGCTAAGGCAACATGAAGCAAATCTAATTACAATTCTAAATAAAAAAAACTAACTAAATAAATAACTATGAAATCCGTAACAATATGAATTAAGTAATAATTAATAATAAAGCAAAGTGCATGCACATGCATGCACCAATATATCGTACAAAACTATGATTGGAAAACTGAGACCATGAGTTCGGCCACATTCGGCTATCGGGGGATGCGTACAAGTTCTGAGTGCACGTGTCCCCCAAAAGCCGAAGGTAGCTGAACGCAAGCTACTCACACGCATTTGTAATTTAAGTAGTGTGTGTGTCAGCTCGCTGTGAGTAATCTAACAACACTGAATAAATTATCGTTAATTACTTAGCAGTAAACATTTCATTTTTTTCTTCGTCGATATGTTATTTTATTATTATATATTATTATTTGCCGATATATTGGCCGGGCCGCAAAAATATTTGTTGTGGGCCGCATGCGGCCCGCGGGCCGCGAGTTTGACATCCTTGTCTTAAGCCGAAGTATACTAGCCGAAGTAGTTTCCATTCCCCATTCTTTTTATAAAAGAATTCCTAGGAGTGTCCACGCGTGTACGCGCATCGTTTGCTAAATTGTTGAAGCATTTATGATTCTTCAGTATTTTAATAATGCATTCAAAGCATTCTGATTGATTTGAAATTTTAAGCTCCATTCTATTAATTCCAGAAACAAGTTCTCACAAGTAGTGTGATGAAACGTTGTGTGAAATATCTTTTATTTCTCTTTTCTGTTCGAATGAAATAGATTCAGTACCTGTCTTACCAACTTCAAGACAAGCGTTATAGGTTGAAGTGCAAGTTAAATGAGTTTCATATTCCAAATCACAGTTTGAACTGGATCTTAAAAGATATTTGCTAGCGCGAAAATTCGGCACAGGCATTTTTACATAATTAAATGCTACTTCATTTTCTGATGACTCCGATAATATACGTTGATTTATTCTCGTATAAATCTGTCTTTTAGATACCTGATATATTTTTTTTATTTCTGATTATTTTCGTAGGCTAAAGGACAAATTTTGAAACTTACTTTTCGTATTCTTTCAATGAAAATCGTTTTGTGACGCTTGTTTGTGAAGTCAGCTCCTGACTGGAACAGAATTTGAAACGAAGGCAATTAACGTTTCAGCTTCAGCAGAATACCTGCATTCTGGAAATCAAAAAGTAAATACGTGTACGTTTCCACCTTGTGCGGTTCTTCAAGGATATCATCGTTACGGAGCAATTAATACCGTTGGGGGGGCATTCTCCGTTGAAAATGACTTCAGATTTCAGATGACCTTTCCGTTCCTTCTTTCTTTGTTCTCTAGAAGTTTCTCTTATAGGGGATACTGGGAAGAGAAACCTGCCACAAACAGACGTTAACAAAAGAGCAATCTTCTGGGGCCATCTGCTACAGAAAAAGTACTTGGAGGTGTTACATTCTGAGCAGAGCTCAGTTTCGCAACAGCAAATAAAAGGGGCAGTTTTACGAACACTGATAACAAGGGAAACAAAGATTTAAGATTTTCCACTTTAATTGTTATTTATAGCACAAAATAAAGTAATAAAACTGCTGAGTTTAAAGAATGCGTTTAATTTAAAAATCAGTTTTTTTAAAATTAAAGTTTGAACATCTATTTAATCTCTTATCTAATTTGAGTTTTTATAACAGCATTTAACTTTGTTTTATTTACCTTGAAGGAAGGTGTTTACTGCTTTTTCTGGATGTTACAAATAAATTAATAAAGCAGTAATTATTGTTAAATTATGAGGAGTCATGTAGCATTGTCGGCATAACGTATAAGATTGGAGAGTGCTGGATATATTTTTTTCGCTCTTTATCAAAGACCTGATATTTGTATGGCTAAAGAGCTCTCTGAGGTAGCAAAGGGAGGTTTGAGGAGAGTAGAAACTTAATGTTACTTCTTTCCATTCTTAAACCTCGTTTGCCTAATTACAAAGAGGTGAAAATAACTTACTTCTTACCTCAATCATTTTGAGAGACTAAGTCTCATTATCAAAGAACTTGCCAGAAAATGAACGAAAAATGAATTTTTTAGCCCAATAAAATTAATCTTCTGTTTATAAATTCAAATTAAAGCAAATTATTGCTCGTACAAACTAGTTTTTAACTGCGTTTCTAAACTAAAATTTCGTGGGTTAAAGAAATTCTTGTTACTTATTACAGCATTAAACATCATTTATTACTAATATAATAGTGTAAGAGATTAAAAAGCATTTTTTTCGCAGTTTCAAAGTATAGTTATATTTATGTCAAGAACTAGTTAATGGAACGATTTGGGGATCTAAATCGTTTCAGTAATAAGATTTGTTCTAAAATCTTTGATGAATTTAATTGAATACTTTTATAACTAGATGTAAGTGCATCGCTCAGCTATACCTTAATATCTCGCATGCATATTCCCAAGCAACTAAATACTACATTATTTCTGATTAGTGCTGCAGAGACGGGAAAGTGGTTAATGACTGCTTGCTGTACCGAAGGGCCCAAGTTCGAAAACCGGAGATTACATGGATGTATATTGCCTGTACCCTCATAGGAGACAACGGTGGCCCATCTATTATCCTCATAATAACATGATCACCGCTTCCGGCCTTAATAGAAGCCATTGCCTCTAACGGCTTGTGCCAGCCATTGGAAATTTAAGAAAAATTTTTTTGATTAGCCTGATTTAAGGGTCTGTTGCAAAGCACTCGAGGGCAGTCTAAATACAACCAATTCGTTTCCCAAGATCTGAATCTTGTCGAACTATCAGAGTTTAGCAGTTTAGTTCTCTGCAGCTTGAAGGATTATTTATTTAAAGCATAGTACATCATGGCCGGATAAATGTCTTTGTGAAAGATTTTCTAAGCAAACCTGTAACGCAAATAATGTTTGAGTTCAAAGATATTAGCAAAATATCTAAAATAATGCTTACAAAATATATTATGTAGCAATTAGAATTTATTGTTAAACAGACTTTCAATATGAAACTCAAAACTATATAACTTGTAAGGAAGTGCTCTGATTACTTCACAGTGCACTGTGAAACCTCAACAAAAATTTGGAAATGTTTCGAGTTTTGCTTACAGCCAACATATACAAGACAAAAATAAGTGTAAGCATAATAATTAAATTTTTATTTGCGGATTATCCATAGATTAAGATTTTGATTCTTATAATTTAATTTGCGTGTGATGCAAGGTTACTTTATTTCAATATTTTGAGATATCAGCCTCCATAAACAGTACAGTATTTTCAATGAATTTAATGAGCATCCCCTCCGGCTTTTCTCTGGCGCTGTTAGTCAAATTTTAACTCATATGTGGACGCATAGATAATGAATTAAAGTTTGATTAGCAATTAGTTCTATGATTTTAAAAATTTATAGTAGATGAAAGCAAATATATAAATAATTGATTTTATGTGAATACAAATGTTTACGTGTATTTTATTTATAAATGTAGGAAATATTTTAGGAATAGCATTGAAAGCCCCTTTCAGATTACCTACAGCTGTAAATTAACAAATGTGTCAGGAAAAGATTGAATAAAATTAATAAAAAAATAGCAAGTCTAACCACGATACTATATAAATATATTTTCTAAATGTAGTCCAATAAGCAATTCTTAAAAAGAAAAATAAAGAGTTTGAGTATTCTTTCGTATTAGCAAATTCGAGTTTTGAATTCTTAGCTCATCTTAAGATGGGCTGAGAATAAATATCCTCAGTCTGCTTGACGACAGTAGTATGTGCATTATCAGGATGATAAACGATGAAGTCCTGATAATATCTGAGAAACAACATCCTCAGGAGATCTTCATATATCCCGGGACATTGAACAGGCCATCCTCAGTATGTTGACTTCAGAAGTCCTCAGGATATCTGAGAATCAATATCCTCAGGATATCCTAACTGTTTCTCGGGACATTGCGACTTAACTAGGACGTCCTGAGGGTGTCTTCTGCTATGGAGGCTGTAATGAAATTTTAGAGAAATCTTACCATTTTTGATTGGACAACAGACTTTATTAGTCAAACTTAGAGAATAACTGAAAAACGCTTTTAAACGCGTGCATCTTCAATCATGGATATTTTACGCTCGAGTTTTCTTTGTATTTCTTACTGGTATTATGCTGGTAGCGTAGGAACGGAAATACTTTACAATATAAGGCTATAACAAAATACTTTTATAAATACTAAAGCTTTGTAGGGTTCCTCACTTTTATTCTGTTAATTTAAGTGTTGAGGAGCCTAGTGAACTGTTAAGCGTTCTTTGAACTAAGCGATTATTCGCTTAGTTCAAAGAACAGACAGAGTACATTTAAAAAGGGTAATTACTCTTTATTCACTCAAAATAAGATTAACAGTCGGCCAGTTTTGACAATCGTACAGCGAAGACTACACTTGGGATTAAAAGGTAAGAAATAA
The DNA here is from genome assembly GCA_000611955.2 of Stegodyphus mimosarum. Classification (NCBI taxonomy): domain Eukaryota; kingdom Metazoa; phylum Arthropoda; class Arachnida; order Araneae; family Eresidae; genus Stegodyphus; species Stegodyphus mimosarum. The sequence continues at coordinate 253,426 of KK113537.1, read as the reverse complement.
GAAGTAACTAATGACTAACTAAGGGATTTAACCGAAGCTAACACAGTTCTAATGTTGTTGGCCCGTAATCTTAAACTAGCCGGCGAACTATCAAAAGGCACGTAATAATACGGCTGAGCGTAACAACAGCTTAGAGAGACACGTAGCTCAAAGGCAAACGCGCGCTACTCAAAAATTATAATTCTCTCTCTCTCTCTTTCGAAGTCAGTTGAACTTGACTTTAATACTATACCCTTCCTCATTTGCATTCAACGCTTTTCTAAAACTTCATTCTGGAAGGGAGTGGTAAGTTGAAACGGATGAGATAGGAAAGATGTATTAAATTAAAATAATTGTTAGAAAATTAAAATATACACATCTTAATAACTAGACAAAAAACAGTTTGTCTGAAATAAGAGCAAAATGTTTTAGAATATGATGCAATATTGTATAATTACTTTGTATCTTGAGATAGTCGTAAATTAATAAATATTTCATGTTGTTTATTGTATTTTTTAAACCTGTGTTTATAGTTGTATCTACATATGTTGAGGTTATTTATTGGCTGCACAATAAATAAAACAGTTTATAAAACAGCTATATATCAGGAATGTTTTAGGTAATTTATTATCCCTTTAAGTTATATTCAGTTTCACCTGCCTGCAAATATGAGTTGATTAATTCGAACAGTACAGAAAATGATAATTCTTATCTTAAATAGCTTTCATATACAATTTTCTACTTTATTTAATTTACTAATTACTCTTTCATTCATTAACTACACATTTTCAATTTGATTCAGCTCACGTATTTGAAAATCTTTAATTTAAAGTGTTTTGTATGTATACGTTTAGAGAAATAGTAATATTTTTGATGTGAGAGGCCTTTTTTTAACATCTGTATGATTAATGATTAAGAAGAGTAAATTTAATTCACGTTAATGATTTTGTGTTTTTTTATGTAATGTTTCATTTTCAGTTCATTATTACTTACTGTAAGTAGGAAGGCGATTTAGCGTACAGTTTCGCATATATGATTCAAGATTATTGAAAGAAGAGCATAGCTACTATTTGCAGCACTTTTAAGAGCACATATATAATATATAAAAGTGTGTACCAATATATTGAAGTTTGGTATTTTTTTAGCTTTCTATCGAAAACTATATTTAAAATATAAGAACATATCAAATTGCTTGTGAAATCTTTAGTGTATTTATGTGTTGAAATAACTGTCAGAATATCATTATTTTCTGCAACCTTATGGATAATCCTTTCTCATTTTACTTTTGCACCCTCTACATACAGTTGAGAAAACTAGAAAAACGATCGCTCAGAAAATCGTGTGTTTAGATTCCTACCTGAAGCTAAGTTCTTCCTAGAAAAACGACTTTTCTTCCGATAGATTCTATTCACGTCGAAAGAAAGAGAGGTATAAAAGTTTGGATCTCTTCGGTAAGCGCTTTAGGATTCTCTTTGAATGCTTCCTGTGTGTAAGTAAGGTCATATAAAAGTATTTCCTAGTAAACCCAGTAAAATTGAGGACTGAAGTAGAATTTCAAATTTACCTTCCACACAGGGAAATTTTTTTTAAATAGAAAGCTGAGAGAAAGTGAAAGGAATATGGAAGAAAATAATTTTAAAGAGATGAAAAATTCAGACAAAAGAAAACGAAAAAAAACAGAAGTTGCCTTTAGATTTCACGGCGCTGAAAAGTATTCATTCATATCATTATATATACATTCATATAGGTAGGAAAATATTGTTGCGTTTATACGGGTTCGTGGATTTGAGAGTATCCGATGAAAATACGATGCAGAACAATAAAAAGCACACTTTATTTACAGGAATCACTATTTACAGCACAGTTCCAAAATTATCTTTAAAAGTGTCGAAAATCTACAATAAATACGCTGAAACAATCAGCAACACAGCTTCAGGCTGTAACTGTAAAGGTAGCTTCACGGCGACACTAAACTTATAATAAACACCGTGGAACAATCACCAATACACTGTCAAGCTATACTGTAAAGATAGCTTCACGGCAAAGCACTATCTCGATTGCTTTCCGTTCACCAAAACTCTCGCGTAGCAGCTATTCTCACAACTAATCACACTGCTCGCAACACTTCACAATCTCGCAACTAACTTCGCAACTACTCGCCACTCAGAAACGCAAGGGTTTATATAGTTTTTCTTTAAGTTCGACACGTTTCGAGAAATATCTCGACAGGAAATTATTCTAGAAGCTTCCCGATTGGACCATGGGATATCGCCTATTTGGTCGCCAAATGGGCGATAAAGTCGCCAATCTGGCAACCCTACCATACACTATTTTATGGCAACCCTAGTACTATGCCGGAAAGCTTACATACAGGCGCAACCGCCGAATTTTTCGCAACAATATATTCTTTGACAGAATGGAGCATGTTTTATCTCATTTTATGCACGAAAGAGTTTTAAGGAGTTGTTTCACGAAGGGTAATTTTTTTTATTTTTGGTAAATTTTCGAATGCGCTAGGACTGAATCTGACTTATCCTAAATATTTTTATATTATCCAACTATTTTAAACTTGCCTTCTTGTTTTCTTTCTTTATTTGAGAAATAGTAAAATCTGAAAGATTTTTTGCACACAAATAAATTATATTAGTCATTGCTAATAACTATAAAACTTAATAAAATTCAACTTTTAATTTTAGAGAATATAACTGATTTTTGATTAATTTAAAGTTTATGTTAGCAATTCCTGTGATAAAAAAGTACAAGAAATGATTCTACAGAGCCCAAGATTTCACGTTATTGATCAATTGTTACGAAATTTCTTTTAAAAGCACATTTCTCTGGTTGCAATAATCTTAAGCCAGTCATCTTTTCATATCCTCGAGGCGTGTTTTATAGCCCTTTCTTTCTGAAACCTTTTCAGGACACGCAGTGGATTTCCTTTTATTGTATCAGCAGACTCAGAATATGAAATTTTAACCGTAGAAATAAGGAAACTTTCCACTGTGCTACATCATGTTAATACCAAGTTTGTATAGCTGTATTCTGAGAAATAACAAGAGCATTGGCAGAAGTAGCATGATCGCGGTTATAAATCCGTGAAATTTCTCTGCCCAATTCCGCAATTTAGTTCACTTGTTATAAATTGTTTTACACAAACACCGTAAAACTCTCAAATAATATTTTTTGCCTAATAAATGGCGAGTTGGGTAAAATTTCCTGACCCACGACACTACAGCAATCGAAGAAAACAGATAACATTACTTTGATATATGAAAGACTTGAGGCAGTATATTCGACCTTGCTTCGCTACCCAAGCACTATTCATTTGGTAATATAGCTATTTCCGTAGCAAACACGTAGTCCATATTTCATCGCCATACTAATGCTCTTCCAAAAGGACCTTTCCTGAAAAGTATTTTCTAAGCCATTTGAGCCTAATTCTATTTTTGGAAAAAAATCAGCAATTTCTCCAGATACAATGCTCTTCAAGCTCAAATGATCTATAAAACCTGCAGAATGAGACTGTAATAATATTTCTAATTTTGCAGAGATTTACTGTAGCAGGAAGCTTTTAATAATGTCCGGCAGATCCTATTAAACTGATAGCGAGATATCACTAAGTATGAAACACGTCGCAAAATACTTACGATGATTATAATATTTTATTTAGTTGTAAATAGAACGGAACAGGCAAAATGTGTGCCAAATGCGAAACTTAAACTACTTGTGTGAACTTAAAAATTAATATTACAAAATTAAATTAAAATGAAGATAACGTATTCTAAGGCTATACATAAAACAAACTTGATTAATATTCTGTTGATGAATACAGAAAGGAGAGAGCTATAATAAATTTGAATCTTAATAATTGGTTAATTAACATAAAATGTCTTACAAGATTAAGCACGATTATTTTTATTTCCCATAACCTTTAAGCACGATTATCTTTATTTCCGATAACCTTTAAGCACGATTATCTTTATTTCCGATAACCTTTAAGCACGATAATCCTACTTCACTGACGTGCTGTTTATTACTTGAATTGGGTGGTTTACTGGAGCATGCTTCATCATACACACATGCATTACTTTGCTTAAAATCTCACATTAATCAAAAACGCTTGGTGACTTCAAAAGCCTTTTGCAATATTTCAGACGATTTTATAGCAGAAATAATCTTACGAAAACAATTTAGTGGAACTAATTTACCGAATTACATTCGCCATTGGGAAAATCATCAAAGCAAAAGTTCGCTATTCAGATAATAAAAATGATAAAAATATATGAAATACGGGATGTGGTATATCAATGGAAATCATGACAACATCTGAAAATGCGTTTCAAAGACTTCTTAGCAGATGTGCGTATTTTAAACTAATCCGGTTCTTTTTGATCACAGTAATATCAATAATGATTTTATTAGTGTTTTTCATTAGCACATAACCAAGAAAGACATAAATAATTAGTGGGAAGGTAAACATTAAATAGCAGATATTAAAAATAAATGTTTAAGAGAAACATAGACTTTTCTATTCGCAAAATGATAACTTAAGTAAAAAAAAAACTCTTTTTATCTGATAATATCATTCCACTCTTGGAACCAAGAAATGTTTTTCAAACTCTTTTGAAATGTGAGAAGCTTAGAAAATATATTGGAAGTTCTTTGGAAAACCTTTCACGGCATCTGAATAATGGATATTTGTAAAACGACCCTTGAAACACAGACGGGGCGGAATTTTCTTGAGGAGCGCATGAGATTCCGACAGCATACAGGCCACGTCATTAAAGATAATATATGTTTAATAAAGTGTACACTTTATTTGTAACTTTATTTTTTTGTCTTAGTCTATAAAGTCATTAATTTGGAAATATTTATGGGATTAATATTAGGAATGCTGTCAATCAATGCAAAAAATTATTTAGTGGTAGCCACAATAATAGTAGCCATTAAACTGCTAGTCGTTCCACTAATCAGTAAACGGCTAGAAGTTCAGCCATTTGCTCCTTCTAATGCTAATTATACAATTTCACGGAATCGTCCTGAATGAAACTTTAAACATGATGAAATATTTACACATATAAAAAGATGTATAGCATTACTGCGAGTTCAAAATGGATAATAATTGCTTATTCATATTCATACAAAAGAAAATGAAATCATTCTTTCACCTGAAACATTGTAACGGAAGTAGAGAATTTTAGTTGCATAATATTATATATCGTCTCTTCAAAAATTAAATCACTGTATTAACATGTAGCTTGAAAGATAAATGAAAAATGACATCATTACTGGTATCAAGTGAATTACTGATTACTTAAAAGATCATGGGAAAAAATGCAGCATGTAGATTTGCATGGTGCAAAAATCTACTCATGTTGATGTGACAATGATAATGTCTAACTCTACCTGCAGCTCTTATATTCAAGAATTGATATAGTTCAAGAGTATTCCGAATTTTTAAACATACATTTGAAAAAGGAAATTTAATTGTTAACTTATGTTACAATATTTTACTTAATATTTGAGTAACAAAACGTTTTAAAAGTGTGAATAAATGCAAGCATTACTATGAATTCCATTATACTCTTTTACACATCAAGACTCAACCGCTTGGCTTGGAGTTCAGACAGGAACATCAAAATGAAAATGTTTGTTTCTAATCGAGTTTCTGAAATACAAATCACTTTGCACATAATGAAGAGGATTTAAACTGAAAAACATGCAGGTGCAATAAAAAACACTTCTGTTGCATGTCGTACGGGCGAGAGTGTAACTAAAAAACATGTACGGGCAATAAAAAAAACACTTCTGTTGCGTATCGTACTGGCTAGTGTGTAACTAAAAACATGCACACGCAATAAAAAAACACTTCTGTTGCATGTCGTACGGGCTAGTGTGTATAGATCCACTTTCTTATTGCTATTGGTGCATTGGATCTTCTTGGTTGAGCTACATTGGCATTTATTTGCATGATGTACTATTTGATGAAGCAGCTTTAAAAGAAGAAACCAAAAGATTGTCGTGTGCAAATCTTTAAAGTCCAACTATTTATTTAATAATTATTTAGTACTATTGCAATTCTCCAGTTATATCAAATAATTATTCATTCCTAAAATCACTATACATATTTGCCAGGGCTACTTACGTTTCAAGGTCTAACGCAAGATATGTGCTTTCCTAGTTTCGTAAATACTACGATATTTGTGCAGGAGCAGAGTATGTAACTTGAATAACCCACGTCAGAAGTTTTCCAAAGTAATATAGGTAAATCCAAGTATATATTTCCATAACAAATATTTACATGATCCTCCTGAACTTCTTTTTTCATTAATTGTGCGGAAATAAAGAATTATATCTTAGAAGCTCGAGAATCCTAAAAGGTACTTAGAAACTGCATAACAGGCTGAAAACATCGAGTAAAAGTCACCAGATAAATAAGGGTTGATATAACTCTGACTGCAGTTACGAAGAAGAATCTATTCATATTTTACTGCGAATTGAAACGAATTTTTATTACAGCATTAATGATTAAACACTGTTCAGGATGTAGGCAAATGTTACTTAAATGTTATGTATGTGCCTTTTTACGTTTCGTTACAAAGACTGTATACTTTGAAATAGTGTAAGATATTTAATGAAAGCTATTATAAGCACCATGAAGTGCTTCTTTGCAAAAAGATAGATTCGCTGGCTTTCATAATGACTGAAGAACAAATTTCGATGGCGGAAACAAAGAATTAAAATTGTGATTTAATCAGTTTGTCAAAATGAATACGTTCAAAACTTTTGACCATCGGAATGTATGAACCGTTTTTTTAACCCACCTTTGGTACTTCACAGACTTTCAAGAAATAACAGTAAAATCAATGAGATTTCATCTACGAAGAGCTTTTGATGATACTGCTCTGACGTACACGCAACGTTCAACGCGACTCGAGATTTGCTTTCCCTTCAGACTATTATTTCCAGTACTTGCAGATCCTAATGATTATAAAGCTTTCAATCTTGTGACTTCGTTAGATCCTACTTGAATTATATCTGACTGAAAACTCTTTTGAATCATACTGATTGATGGAATTTCAAACAAGTTGCCTTGGAATATTTTTGGAGAAAAAGGAGCAGTGAGTACCTTGTACCAGTTACATCAAAGATCATATTGGAGAAAGAATCGTATAGATTTTGCAGAAGTGATTTAACTTTCAAAAGTGATATAATTTTTCCGCTTTAGATATAAATCCCCACCGTTTGCATCAAAAAACTGAATTTGAATGGTGTTATCAAAGCTGCTCAGCTGGTATAGCAATTAGCGATGCTGGCTGACGCACCGATTTTTGGATTTGAAACCCAGAGAAGACAAGGGTATTTCCAAGCGTAAAGCGTCCGTAAAAGGAAGCACTCAAACTCTATAGCAAGCCAAACGTCCTCTCAAGAGGCTGGTGGTAGAGGAAGACCTAGAAGAAGGTGGTAGAGGCTGGTGGATTGGAGATCGTCAGAACGCCCCCGGGACGTTCTTCCTCAAAACTGAAGCGAACTGCACAGTGTACTGGTGCACTGATGTCTCGCTCATTTCTACCTCATTAAAAGATCTATTGTAACATCATTAAAAGATCTATTGTAACGTTATGCCTGCTTCCAGCAGAGACTAAAACTACTGAAATGTTCAAAATAAAACTATATTGTTTTAATTTTTATTCTTTGTATTAGGTTAATGGTGTTTTCTGCATCCAATCTGTATTTTGAAATCCCCGAAATTCTAAGGTGGAAAGTACATTTACCTAGATATACCAACTGAGTGATTTATTTCATTATAAACGAGAAAACAAAAAAAAAAGGGTGCGACGACAGCAAAGATTATAGGCTATTGTAGCCTAGTTCATCGCGGTATACGCTTACTGTGAATCATGAGCTATATTAGCTTACAAGTAAGTATGTTGCATAAAATCCATTTTTTAGAGTTTTATTTAAACTAAACGTAACCATTAATAACAAGTGAACTCCCTTTTAGCATTTAGTCTGCCAAAATACAATTTTTCAGCACTTTTTTTAAAGAAATAAAGGGTTTGTGTGTATATTTTACAAGAAAATTTACTAAATATCGTTCGGCTAATAATCGAAATAATTTTACGCTTGAATGTTATTTCCATTAGACAAGTACTACTTTTATTTCGTTTGCACTCAATATAAAAGTTTTGCGTTATTTTGAAACATAATTTACTGCCTTTGGAACATTTGTAGCAAGATATTTGTTCCACGTTGAGAATCTTTTCCTTTGATATACTTAGACTACTTGCTGCTTGAAATGAGTCCACAGCTTACTAATTTTATCTTTATTTGACAGCAAAATGTTAGAAAGACATTAGAAATATCTTCACTGAGGTAATTTAAGCTTTTCAGTTATGTAAATGTCTTTTCACTGTCCCTTTCACTGCAGGTTTCTCTCATCGTCGTTATTCATAACAACCCCATGACTTCAAATTATATGGTCACTCAGTAACCTAATTCTAGTGTTTACTCAACGGAATGTAAATGACTTCAAATAAACTACTAAGACCTTATCAACTCCATAGATGTTTCTAACTCCATGTTTACACTGATTTTTCTAGATGTTTGATAGGAATTTCATAACAATGAATAAATATAACACATTCTAAGGAAATGAATAATTCCAGTCTGAATTTCTCCCTTTCAGTAGATGGATAGTAATTTGGCAATCTAGCTCGAAATAATTACCATTATATTAAAATTGAACAACAAAAAAACTGTAAAACTGAAATCTATTGTAGATTCCATATTTAACACTAAAGAGGTAATTACAATCACCATAGTATTTACTTTCACGAATAATATTCGAAAAAGTAGAGGAATGAATAGAAATTAGACCCTAAGAAACAAATAAGAGAATCTAGTATACGCTAAATTAATTGGGGATTTGAAAACATTCAGATGGTACTTTTTATCACAGTTCATTTTAATTTCATTTGAATCTAAAATTAATGACTTGATATAACATTTACGAGTTTTCGCCGATAGGATTATTAACTGAAAATATATATAATAAAAGGAAAAAGTGTGAAACGTTACCTAATATTTTGATACTCCTCAAACTATGTCTGCCTATTTAAAATTGCAAGGAAGGCCTAAAGAATATGTTACAACGGTAGGTTTGCATAAGCAAAGAACAAAAATTTTACTTAGGTGTATCGTCACTATAGACTAATTTGGCAAATTCATGCTAATCAAAAACCAGGAATGAGCATTGTCGTTCTTAGTCCAAACCTTTCATGGAAATCCAGTCTGATGAAAATCAGAAGTGTGGATCAAACTGCTTCTGAGACAATTACCGCATGAACGTTTTATCTGTTTTGTAGACTTTATTTTGATATCAATTATATATTTAATATTATATTAACTGTTCTGAAGAATGTGTCTGTTTATGTCATTTGAAATTAATTAAATAAATTATTCGATTTAAATTAGTTGACCAATATAACTTTCATGTCAACAAATGTGACGTTTATGGCATCCAAAGAGAAAGTATCAACTTAGTTTTTCAGTATTTCAGGTTGTTCATTAATTATTACATTCTAAAGAATTTTAAAGTAAGAACCATTTTTAAGATGATAATATGCCAAGTATTGTTATATTAAAATGAAACGAAAAGTTTGAATGGAAATCTTCTTTCGTAAATTTCAAATATAAACTTTTTGTCTCAAAAAATTATTTTAAAAGTTTATCTCTGTTAAGATTTATAGCTAAACAGCAAAACGTTATCATTCACCTGTATAATCTGATGTATATTCCATATATGCTTCTCTTCCCGCTCGCCCCAAAAAATGAGTAAATAAAATAAAAGTTAAAAATACTGATATCATCAGCTAGAATTGAATCTGGGAACTGTTTGTTAACTTGATTCTTAAAACCATAGGGCAGAAAGTACATTTACGATTCAAGCGTAATTCGCGAATCTTTTTTCTTTACTATAAAGCTATATCCTTAGGTAGATGGGAAATATGGCAGCACGTTTTGCAGTGTTTGATAGATCATAACATTTCCCAAAACTGCTTAGAAGATCACATTTCTCTTCAGCCGTTTAGATGTATCTTAAAATGCATGCTAATGGGAATAGAATGTTTCGGTGGCTCACATCGAAAGAGATTCGTCTAACATTACGACCGATTTTCGATGGTCATATGTCCATGACTACCTGTAAATTGCCGCTATTGACTATGATGAACGAACTTTGATTATAGGCACACAGAAAAATAACTTTTCTTCGGTATCTCATATTGAAGGTGTGTGTTGAACTGTTTGCTCAGACTTACTTAACACATATCAGATTTGAAACTTAAAGTAATATCAGTCATATAGAAAAGATTAGAAAACCTTCCTTGATTCTAACATTGGGAACTCAGCCATTTCTTATATTTCCAAGTGCATCCTTTTCGGGTTATCTGTGAAAGTTACTAAATTCTGGATAATTTGTACAGTCTACTAGTTTTGTTCTGTTAGTCCGTGTTATTGTTTCGATATTAGAATTTCTCATCTTTTTCTTTAAAGGGAAGTACTGCACATTTTTGAAGCTGCTTACTGTTTTGAGAAATAAGATCAGGTAAATCTTTTCCAATAGCATGTTTGTATTTTTAGTCCTTAATTAATAAAACGTATAACTTTAGGTCTGAGACAAAAGTACAAATGTTAGTTTGCCGAAATTCAAATTATGGTAATATTATAATGCACTTAATGTGCTCCAGTTAGTAACAGATTAAAGATAAGCATGCTTTCTAAATGCCGGAAATTTGGAGATTTTAATGCAAAGGAATTTCTGCAATGTGATATCTCGTTGGCCCTAAACGAGAATCCAATAGCACTAAGCTGTAGAGCAGAGAGATACGAAAGCTCTTGATTAATTAAACTTTTCTATCTGAAACAAACTAATTAAAGGGCACTCGTTTGTAGCCTAAGACCTCATTTATCATGTGATAATATAGTTACGTCACCATATACTGTTATTTGCCTTCAATGCATTCTTTCAACACATCCAAAGCTCTTTGTAGGCTTAAAAGTTTGCACAATTTACAAAGCAATTTAAACTGAAAGCATGGAAGATTTTGGAATTCAATCAAAATGAGTTTAAAAATGTTTTGACTTTACACACAATGTAACGATAGTGTTTATAAATAATTATAATACGAATCTCAGACTTCTTTATTTCATATTGGACAGCAAATAAAATTTCCTTGCACAATAAATTGTATTTATTTTGCCTATAGTACTTGCAAAGGGTAAGTAAAACAGTGCATTTTATCTCTGCATAGATGATTTAAGTGCAGCATACTATTTAATACTAAACACTGTCGTAATTTAAACTCATTTAGTGTACGTTTGAATTTCATTGCCTAAATTTACGTGATTGAACATGCACAAAGTTATAGTAATATTATGAACTTCTTTATAAAAAGGCAAACTAACTCACAGAAGATTGTTATTATTATATTGTGCTTTTTACTTTCGTAGGTCTGCAGTTGATCATTTTATCTTCACCATAATGCACCTTTGTATAGCCACCTATATCGCAGCATTACAAACTATAGTATTACAGCTTATTTAATAGTTAAGGGCAGTATTTAGTAAGCTTAGTTTTCTGTCATATATTCTTGCTCTAGATACTTTTGTACTGACGTTATATATGAGCCTCTTGTAGTGACTAGTTCAACAACACTAATAAGAGTAACCAGTATTCCTGAGAATATAAATAAACTCTAGTATTGTTACGGATTTTGTATTTATTTAGCTACTTTTAGTAGAACTGTAATTAAATTGTTTTATTTCCCCGTGCAATGCTGCGCGCGACTTATTTGAAGAGAAAGCTATGCCGGAAAAATTAACATATAGTGCTCGCATTTAACATTTCATAAATAAATATCTCGTAATTTTTGTGCTATGCAGAAAAATCGAGAAAATACCAAAATGATCTCGTGCTGGATTAAAAAGCTTATGAAAGCCGGATTAAAACATCTCAGATCAATTGCTAAGTGAACTGCAATTATTTACTTAGTGTTGTTATTGGTTGTTGCGAATTCGCTGTGAGATCGAATTAACTTTCTTCGTATTTTGAATTGAGTTGTACTCAATGTTTCAGTAGTTTTAAATATAACTACTGCGAGGTATTGTGGTATTGTATGAATATCTCTGATGAAATATTTAAGCATTTTGTTTTATTTCTTGTGAAACGAATAAATTTTATTAAGTTTTTATGGACATGTGCATTCAGTCCATTACGAACTCCTACGCACCCAGTGGTTTATGGTGTTAGGAGTGCGGTTTGAATGCCAGCTACAAGAGCGATGGAAGAACAATTAAGGCAATTTATAGCAGCCTTTGCTACATTTAAAGAAGAAATTAAAGCTGGCCTAGATTCCGTTAAAGAGGAGATGAAAGCGGTTCAAGAAAAGATGGAAGCTGGCGAAGCATCATTTAAAGAAGAAATTAAAACTTGTCAGGAATACGTTAAAGATGAGATGAAAGCTGTTCAAGAAAAGATGGAAGCTGGTCAAGTTTCAGTTAAGGAAGAAATGAAAGCTATACAAGAAAATATTGAAGGAGGTAAAGAAGAAATGAAAAGAGAAATTATCCGCCTAATAGAAAACAAATTCGAGGCTATGGAAGACAGAATTAACGCCCTTGAAAATAAAGTTGGACAAACTGAAGGAAACGTTTCTTTTGTCAAAGAACAAATAAAAGAGATAGTTTCGGCCGTGGAACAACAAATAGATTGCAGAGTCTCCTCTGCCAAAGGACGAATAGAAGAGAGAGTTTCTGTTGTGGAACAACGAACCGAAGGACGAGTTTCTGCAGTCCAACAACAAGCTGACGATAGGGTTTCTGCAGTTTCGAAGGAAGTTGATACTTTAAAGAAATTCGTAGTGAGGGCAGGGAGAAATTCTGACGGTTTTAAATTTTTACCCATGTCTGCTTGTCCCTCACTGAAGTTGTCCACATATGATGGGAAGATTTCTTGGCAAGTATAAAAGACACAATTTTCAATGGTGGCAGACGTATCCCTAAGCAAAGGCCTGTCATCACGCCGCTTCTCTGAGAGCAAACGCAGCGGATGTACTGCAGACTCTTCCCGACAACCAAAGACTAGACTTCAAAGCTGTATTCGGCGCGTTGAAGCTGCGCTTTGGCGAGAAATGTTTGAAAGACTACAGCAAGCTTCAATTAAAGTCCTGCCAACAGAAGCGCACGGAAACATTCCAGGAGCTCGCCACGGGGGTTGAAAATCTGTCTCATCTCGCTTTTAGGGAGTGTTCGAGAGTAACGAGGAAAATCTTGTCCTTGTTTTACTTCATTGACGCTATGCGGGATCCTGAAATACAGAAAGCACTACGAATGACTCATGTAAAGGAATTAAAATGTGTTCTGAGGTACGCCATGAAATTCGAGGCAGACGAGCAAGCAACTCGCAGAGACCAAGACCCAATCAGATCTGCGCAAGTCCAAGAGCCAGTGGATCAAACGGCTGCTCGCCTAGATAATTTAACAAAACAACTGAATGCCTTGAGACGGAATATTGGTGACAGGAAACCGACCCTAAGGAGGGAAACTAAATAGTGGGCATCTCGCGGGGCGGAGGTTGCCATATAGTGAAAAGTCCCAGTTTAAAGCGCTTCAGATTTCTGCAGTGAATTGCAGCAGTAATGGACTAGTCATCATGGTACAAATCAATGAAGTTCCCTGCAATATTACGATCGACACGGGAGCCAATGTCAGCATCATCCAAACAGATTTGACTCAAGAACTCGAAGGCAAACTTATGTGGATGCCGCCCTGCTTTACCATCCACCATGTTTCCGGAGATAAGATCGACAAGGAAGGAAAATTAAACGTTAACATCACGTTTGGAAGTACCATTTACCATCACACAGCATATGCAGCAGAGACTGCAGACCGTTGCATACTCGGATTGGCTATTCTAAGGAAATACAATTTTTCTTTGGGCTTTAAAAATAGCGAACTACATTCTTCCTCTTAGGTCATAGCCTTATTCGGAATTGATGATGAAAGAGTTAAATCTGTGAACAAAATCAAAACACAAGACAGTACAACAATATCTGCAAGAACAGAATTTTTACTTCCTGGATCCATAGCCGAAAACAAAAATTTCCGCTACGGTATCGTTGAATATCCCGAGAACTGTAAGAGCCCGAAAGGAGTACTAGTGGCCTCAGCGCTCGTCGACCTATCGAGGACTGTTATCCCGGTGAGAGTTGCCAATGTGTCTGAAAGGGCGAAAGATATTAAAAAAGGTGAAGTGGTTGTAGCATGTACTCCAGTGACCAGTATTAAACGAAACAGTAACATCCCAGAATGCATGTCTTCAGAGAGAATTTCATCGGAGTTATTGCAGAGTGCGAGATGCTGTTGATGAGAGAAATGCTGTTGAACGTGTCATTCAAGAATTTCAGGATGTTTTCTCCCGCTCGTCTTCTGACGTGGGTCGAACCAGTTTGACACACTGTAGAATCGATACCTGGGATCACTCACCAATTAAGCAATAACAAAGGCGACTGCCGATTGCTAAGCAGGAAGAAGTCGGAAAACTTCTAAAGGACATGCAAGAAAGCAATGTCATCGACCCTTCAGTAAGTCCCTGGGCATCTTTTATCGTCCTGGGAAGAAAACCGACGCTCAATCAGATTTTGCATTGACTATTGCCGATTGAACGACGCTACGAAGAAAGATAGCTACCCTCTTCCTAGACCTGACGATATTCTGGACAATCTTTCAGGAAGCAAGTGGTTTTAAACACTTGATTTAAGGAGTGGGTATTGGCAGGTAGAAATACATCCTGATGACCGAGACGGCATTTACCACCGGACAAGGACTTTGGTAGTTCACGGTGATGCCGTTTGGACTATGTAATGAGTCGGCAACATTCGAACGCCTCATGGAGACTGTTTTGAAAGGTCTTTCGTACGAAGCCTGTCTGATATAGCTGGTTGACATCATCGGCGGGAAGAGTTTTGAAGAACATCTAGATAATATTAGAAAGGTGCTTCAGAAACTGAAAGCAGCAAATCTAAAGTTGAGTCGTGCTAAATGTAAATTAATCGGACAGGAAGGGACTTACCTCGGTCATGTCACCTCTGCTGGAGTTGTGTCTACAGATCCAGAAAAACTGTCAGCCATTAAAGACTGAAAACGTCCCGAAAATGTCCACCAGCTGAGAAGCTTCCGAGGGCTTTACATCTACTATAGGCGATTTGTGAAGAACTTTTCTTCCGTCGCACGACTACTTCACGAACTGACAGAAAGCAAACAAAAGTTTTTGTGGACAAAGGAATGTGAGGCTTCATTTAACAACTTGAAGGAAGCTTTAACATCGGTTCCATCCTGACGTAGCCTCTGCTCAACAAACCATTTATTCCCGACGCGGTGCGATCGATGAGAGTGTCTGTGCTGTTTTGTCCCAAGAAATTAACGGCTAAAAACGTGTCATAGCCTACTGGAGCAAGTGCTTATCAAAACCGGAGAGGAAATGCTATCTCACCAGGAAAGAATGCCTCGCCATAGGTAAAGACGTAGAACAATTCCGTCATTATCTCTACTGCAGAAAATTCCTACTCCGCACAGATCCTGTTCAGTTGACCTGACTTTTAAATTCCAAGATTCCCGAAGGTCAAATTGCCAGGTGGATATAGAGATTCCACTAATCACTATCCGTCATCGGAAGGGATCATCACATGCAAACGCAGGTGCCCTTACTAGAACACCTTGCCCCGAACTGCCGATATTTTTTCAGGGTCGAAGGTAAATACCAACTGCTTTATGCGGTCGCACGCCAAATTACAACATCAACATCGGCTGATCCAGACCCATAGAGGACCAATGGAGACCCATGGAATAATGCAAAGGATGAGGTGGAAAAGTGGTGCCGATCTTGCGATGCTGTGTTGGTTGGAAAGGACCGAAGAAACGCAGCCGAAGCAGTATGCAATGTTAAAACGTAGGAGCGCCTTTTGAACATATCGCCTTTGACATCTTGGCACCTCTGCCACGAACTGGTGATGGCAACAAATACATCCTTGTTGTCATTGAT
This sequence comes from Stegodyphus mimosarum, assembly GCA_000611955.2. NCBI lineage: Eukaryota > Metazoa > Arthropoda > Arachnida > Araneae > Eresidae > Stegodyphus > Stegodyphus mimosarum. Next base: position 237,345 of record KK113537.1, on the reverse strand, counting down.
TACTTTACCAAGAGGCCTGAAGGGTATCGTATTCCTGATCAAGAGGCTGACACAGTTGCAGAGGTAATGATACAGCATAGAATTTCCAGGTTCGAAATGTCTCTTCACTTACATTCCATCAGGGAAGGAATTTTACCTCGGAGGTAATAAAAAAACCTTTGCAAGCTACTCGGCATTGACAAAACCCTAACGGCGCCCGGCGTCTTTACATTTTCAGTCGGACAGCATGGTGGAAAGGTTTAATCGAACCATCCTTAACGACCTGCCATTAGTGGTTTCAGGAAAGCAACAGGGCTGGGACAAGAAGTTACCACTGTTTCTAGCGACTTACCGCAATGCTGTCCACGAGACTACCGGCTAATCCCCATTTCAGATGCTCTTCGGTCGTGACCTTCGTCTGCCTTGTGACCTTTTGTTTGGTCACCCTCCGGATGCACCTTCATCGCCTGAGGAATACATTCAAGATCTCCAGGCCTGGTTTAAAATGATGCACAACTTTGCACAAGAGCGAGTCAATTTGGTGACGGAGAAGATGAAGACCCGATATGATACCAGAGCTACTGGACATCGATTCAACGAAGTAGATAAAGTGTGGTTGTGGAATCCGATTCGACGGAAAGGATTCTCTGCTAACCTACAGTCACCTTGGGATGATTCCTACACAGTTCCAAACAGGCTGAACAACGTCGTGGTTCGGATCCGTAAGTCAACGAACTCTGAACCTAAAGTCGTTCATTTCGACTAGGGCCATGGTACGTAGTGCATATAATTGCAAATAGTACTGTAAATATTATAAGAGCGTGATCCTTTTTGTATTTATTTGATGTGTATTCAGCCCCCTCCATTTGATAATATTTGATTCGTATTTAGTTACTTGATAGTATTTGATTTGTATTTAGTATTTCATAATATTTGATTTGTATTTAGTATTTCACAGTATTTGATGTGTTTTAATTTACTTATTGCAAATATTGTTTATGTTGTTTGTTATTTTAATGTAATGTTTGTTATTGTATTGATGTCTTAGTTATAAGTTTGGCTTCCTGTGCAGGAATTGTAGTGCCCGGGACGTGCAGTCCTTGGGAAGGGGGCAGTTTTGCGGAGTTTGCATTTATTTAGCTATTTTTAGTAGAATTGTAATAAAATTGTTACATTTCCCCGTGCATTGCTGCGCACGACTTATTTGACGAGAAAACAACGCCGGAAATTTAAAATTCAGGAGCACGCGCATTTAACATTTAATAAATAGATATCTAGTTATTGTTTTCGCTATCCGGAAAAATCGAGAAAACACCAGAATGATCTCATGCTGGATTGAAAAGCTCATAAAAGCCGGATTAAAACATCTCAGCTCAGTTATTGTTGTGAAGTGAACTGCAATTGCTTACTTAGTGCCATTATTGATTGTAACGAATTTGCTGTGAGATCGGATTAACTTTCTCCGTGTTTTGAATTGAGTTGTAGTCAACGTTTGAGCAGTTTTAAATATAACTACTGTGAGATATTGTGGTATTGTAGAATATCTCTGAGGAAATATTTCAGCATTTTGTTTTATTTAAATAATAAATTTTACTACCTTTTTATCGAGTTGCACATTCAATCCATTACGAACCCGTACGCAAGTAACAGAATTGAACATCATTTTTATAAGACAACTTCAACAGAAGTCCAATATGATCTGGATAAGCGTTTTCAAATTTAGCGTTTTTAACAGTTTCACTGTATTCCTAGTTTCACGTAATCATGTCTTTTGTTTGAACTGCGTTATTATTCTACGTATCGTGAGTAATATTATTTCATGGCGCATTCTTCTATCTTATTACACGAAACCAGTATAACGTCACGATATTTATGCTTTATTAGCATTTTGCTGCTTTCATTAATGAATTATGAATTTATGAAAAACCTGCTTTCAGCTTACGTTCTCGTAATTTGTATGGTCGCAAAACCACTTATTATTATTATTTTCTTTATCGATATTTAAAGTAATTTTTATTCCTAGCTTTGTTTAATGGCCTCCAGTTTCAGTATTCAGCCATATTCGGGCTGGAATATCTGTTGATATACACTGAATATTATTCTACTGGGCATAACCGATTAGTCAGTGTGCATGCTTTCAAATGATTAATGAGCGTGATCTGTTATTCAAAGCTTAGTTATGTTGAAAGATACTGTTTAGTACAAGTGAATACCGAGTTGTAAGCCTCAGATAAGACAGTTCTCTATCAGACGGATACAATATAGATTTTTTTCAATTATTTTACAGCATTATAACTTTTTAGAATACTGAAATATCTAATTACTTACTGAAATATTTAATTACTAAGTTCTTTATGCCTATCCACCAGTTAAACTGTAAATAACATCAAGGAAAGGATGGCCTTTTATGAGAACTGAACAGGTACTTCATGCCTGCTCAGTTATCATAAAAGTAGAATACCCATATTCACTGTCATCACTCCATATATGGAATTAAATAAACGAAATGAACTTGCAGTATACAATTTAGCAATTATAATTTAAAAGGATTTAAAGTAAATTTAAAGTTAATTCATGTATAAAATGAAAAGTTTACCTTTTTAAACGTTAGCTGTCTTTTTGGATTGTAATTCTGCATCGTGCTTTTTGTGACAGTGGGAGTTTCGAGAAAATATCCAGAGGTAGAGACTTCCGTTCTTCTTCCACTTCTTTCCAGAGTCCATTAATTGTGGTGAGTTTGAAATAGCTCTTTTCAAGAGATCGAGGAACAAGAGTCATAAGTGAAACATCAGAGGACTGAACAGGAATACAATGAAAAGGTATAATTGCAACACTTGTACCAGTCTTAAATTTTTCAAGGCATTTAGTGGTAGCTTTCGAAGTATGACCTGTTGCTTTCTCTTGAGGAAGTTTACTCGTTGAAAATCATTGAGATAGAGAAATCGAACTTCTTCTACAAACATCGGACTTTTACTTAATAGCATGTTGAGCTGATTTTAAAATTTTTATCAGCTTTCTTATTTTTAATTTCCAATTGTAAGTTATAAACACCTTACTGAAACATTTTCGCATTGATGGAACCAGATTTACATAATTTTTCTTTTTGTTTCCTTTAAGAAATATACTTTTTTGTTTAGGTAAACACATGCTTCATTAAGGATCACAAAGACATTCCATTTATTTTCTGCAACATATTGTTTAGCGTTGAGCAGATGACTTCGAAAAAGCTACTGAACATTATGTATTTCAACAATCATAAAGCCCTTACGGAAACATTCCTTACATTGATGGAATCAGGTCTGTACATGTTTTTTGTTTTCGTTAATAAATAAACCTTTTTTTGGAATAATCATTTAGGTAAACCCATGTGTCATCAAGGGTCCCAATGTCTTTCCATTTATCTCTTGCTAAATAGTCTTTCGGTTCAACAAATTATTGTTAACACGGTTCAACAAATTGTTTAGCGTTGAGCTGCCTGCCTCGACAAAAGCTGCTAAACACTGAGTTTTTCAACTTTTTTAAGCTGTAAATCTTGGTTTATTGCTTTATTTATTGCTGTTATAGATCTGTTTAAAGGCTGTGCAACTGATTTTTGTGTTAGCGGAGTTTAACTTATTAACAATGATTTAATGACCAATGACCTTTATTCCAAACACAAATAGATCGACAATAACGACGACATAAATACCAGCCCCCACTTTTGCGCGTTGGAGGGCTAGCACACTTTGCAAACTTTTAGATCTGTCTCATGTTTCTGTTTTATACTCTGTACACTAGACGAAATAACAACAAAATAATATTTTATTTGAAAGAAATTCATCTCGATAGTTTCAGTTATAATGAGAAGAAAATCCTTACATGCAATTATTAGTTAATTGCAATCAAAGGTACATTAGTTTTTCGTATTAAACTGACATCTTAATTTCTCAGTAAAAGAGATTATAAACAGTGAAGCACATAGGTGTTTAAAGGATTAAATATCTAAACATTCAAATAAATTAATTAAATAAAAATAAGGAATGTTTGTTTTAAAAAAAAGATAGTATAAAAGTATTTACCTGTTTCGTCTTTCGTGAGATGATCTTCCATTAATATAATAATCATCACCTGCTGTCAAGGTACAGATCTTGACTATGTACTAATCCTCGGTAGCAGAAATACAAATGAAAATAAAAGTATTTTAAATACTTTTGTGTTAATTAAGTAAAATTTATAATAAATTATGTACGCATATGTTTAATTAAGAAAAATGAATTAAGAGCTTAGTATCCATGTTTAAAATCTTGTATTTCTCCGGCTATATATTATGCTTGAATTTTGAAGGAATAGCCCCAAATTTAAGAATATTCTATTACTTATGTTCTCCGGTTTTCCTCTAAAAACATTTATCATTTATATATAGAATGCGATCTAAAAATTTAAATGAACAAATTTCTTATCTTTTTTCTTCTGCTGTCTTTCTATATTTATTTAATGTTAGAAACTTCATTATTAGAATTTTTCTGCATCTTTGGCTTTGCTACGATGCATTTGGCATTCATATCTTGTAAAGTGTTCTTCACATTGTGCGAAAGGTAAAGGACACATAATTCCGCTTTAGCACTGCCCGACAGAGAGTAAGTTTTCGAAATGTTGTGATTCGACGTAACGTAAGATCTTTCTATCTCAAATTAGACCTGTACTACTTAAAAAAATAGCGATTTAAAAGCAACAAATGCCCTTCTTAATAATTTGTATATTTCATTTGTTTTAATAATATACACTCACATTTGTGAAAATTGCAACACCATGAAAGACTTACGCGAGTGAGCTGAAATTTTCAGGAAATGCAAAGTAGCGCATGATATGCAAATGATTAGAATTGCAAATCCGTAGCGCATGCGTATGCTGAGCAGCGCCCTCTGAACGGCTGATGGATCCGAATAAATAGACGGCTGTAGCGAGGCGTGTATGGTTATCGGTGGTTATCTGCTAGTGGTAAACGTTAACTCAATCTGTACTTATGCCTCGTCGACGAAAGAGAGCGAGATTTGAACAACTTACAGAGTTTGAACGAGGGAGAATCATCGGCCTTCGTGAAGCTGGATTGTCGTATCGTGCAGTAGCCTCTCGTGTGCAGCGTAACAGCAGCACAGTGATGCGCGTTTGGAAGCAGTGGACGGACGAGTGTCGGACAACTCGGAAATCCGGGAGTGGACCCCGAAATGTGACGTCAGCTCGCGATGATAGACACCTGGTCCGCATGGCGCGGACGGACCGTACAGCTTCCTCTAGACAATTGGCAGCACTGTGGTCAATAGCTACAGGTGTTTCATTGTGTGCTTCATCAATTCGTAGACGTCTGCTGCAGTGTGGACTGCGCGCACGGACTCCTTTATACAGGATCCCCCTAACGCACGACCATCGCCGCCTGCGGCTACAATGGGCCAATCAGCATAGAGACTGGCGTGCTGATTGGCAGCATGTCGTGTTTTCTGACGAATCCCGCTTTAATTTGTGGTACCATGATGGCCGCATTCGTGTCAGACGCTATGCCGGTGAACGCCACCTTCCGGAGTGCATTATCGAACGCCACAGTGGACGAACACCCGGAGTTATGGTCTGGGGCGCCATAGCATATCATAGACGATCTCAATTGCTACGAATTGTGGGCAATCTGAACAGCAACCGGTATATCCGTGAAGTTCTACAGCCCGAAGCTGTTCCCTTCCTTCAAAGCTTGCCAGGCGCTGTATTTCAACAGGACAATGCCCGCCCTCATACTGCTCGGATTGTTAAATCCTTCTTTGCAGCGCAGCAGGTACAGCTTCTTCCTTGGCCTGCGTGTTCCCCGGATATGTCGCCAATTGAACATGTGTGGGATGTCATTGGTCGGCGTCTTGCTCGTGATCCTCGTCCTGTTGCGTCTGCAGACGAACTTTGGGTACGCGTACAAACGATATGGAATGCTCTTCCTCAGTCAGACATTCAAACTTTGTTTGACTCCATGCCACGTCGTGTAGCAGCACTTATTGCGGCGCGTGGTGGCCACACAAAATACTGATTCTGATCTCTTGTTCTTGTTTGTTTGCTTTGAACATTTAATCATTTATTTGTACCACTACCACTCAACTGTGTATTAAATTGCATTCAATTATGACGATTCCTTCTTGGTGTTGCAATTTTCACAAACGTGAGTGTATTTGATACAATGAGAAACATTTTTAATTTATAAAAATTAGAACTGATAATAATTTTATGAAAGTACGCAACATCATGATAATTAATAAAGATATGTCTAACGCGACACGTTCTGTACGTTATATGTCGATGTTTTGGCTACAATTCGTACATAATTTAATAATAAATTAGTATCATTTAAAATTAAGCAAAATTCAAATTTAAATTGCAGTTGCCTTCATAGGAATGCTCTATTCATTTCGAAGGTTGGCATGCATTTCCCTTGTTTCAGGCAATAACAAACAACAAAAATCGATCTTTTGAGCTATTTTGCAAGAAATACCTGTCTTAAAAGACAAACTTTCTTAACAGTTCGTGGATACAGAACTCAGTTCCTTCAAATTTTTTTCCACGAGAAACAAATTTCGGTTGTCCCTTCTTGAAGAAAATACAAAAGCCTAGAGCGAGGGCAGCATATTGTTTCACTCAGAAAGTATCATAGAAACAAGAGTACATCTAGTTGTAAAAAGTCTAAAGATTACGTTATTCTTATGGTTGGCTATGGTTGCTAGTTTGGCTTTTATCAATATGTTCATGAACACATTGATAAAAGCAGCAGCCTTAGTTGCTTTTAAATATTTTGAGCAGTTATGTTACTCCATCATCTCATTTGTCATTCTTGTTACCTGCAAAGTGTTGCCATTGTACACTGTAAAATTTTGTTAATTATCTTTCATATGGTTTGTTTCTAAACGGCTGCAATTAAATTTATTTTAAAATTTTTTATTCGTTTTTCAAATCACAGCTGCATTGTATAGCAAATTTAAAGCAATTAACGTACTTGTTAATAACTTAATAAACTAATTTAAAATATTTTCAACTGATAATTATGAATATTTTCAGCATTCCTTAATTAATAAAAAGGAATCCTAATGACTTTTATGAAGCACCTCGTTTCTAAGGTTTGTGTTTGAAAATTTAGAATCACGAAATCATGAATTTGAGCTGAACGAAGTATATTGTCTACTGAAATCTAAAACGTGAAACGCACTGAGGAAAAAAATGGGGATCCTGCGAATCGAATTTGTGATGATTAACAACTGAAATGCAGTGGGGATTGGTAACGAAGAATTTCTGGATTCCTTCAAAATGTTAGTAAGCTTGTAGAGACATTAGGTTGTTTCGAAGCATTAGACATAAAAAATGAGCAACGCCTTCGCCGGGATTCGAACCATGGACCTCTCGATTACGCTTCGATGGCATGCGAAGAAGGCGGGAGAAATACCTTATAAGCTAAAAATAACTGGAGAAGGTACTCTTGAAAAGCTGTCCAAAAAGTAAACTGAGGAGGCAATGTAACACATTCTATGCCATAAAAAAAAAGACGAATCACGAAGGAGTTATCCGAATGGGAGGGAAATCGGTAGATGTGGTGTACACTGCGAAAAAATAGGGGGGGGGACAGTTCTATATTTCTCTTTCTCCAGCGCTGATTGACGAAATTCAAAAAGTGTTTTTCATGTCTCGAAAGCGCGACTTAGGATATATATTAGATTTATATATAACATTTTTCTAACATAGCTATTTAACACGAAATCAGATTTTTTCTAAAATAACATACAAAAGTTTTCCCATATTTCGATTCTACAACTCAGATTATCAAATTTTATAATTTTTTGGTGAGAAATTAAAAAATTTATCTTGACGCATTTTTTTCAGTTTGCGTCAAGAATAATTCACTTGGCGAACTTCTTAATTTATAAAAAGTTATTTTCCTTTCTTTTTTTCATTGTAAAGGGGCGGAAAAAAGTCATCGTACAATATTTTCAAATAATTCTAACTTTTGGCGATAATAACGCCAAAAGTGCTTAATCCACATTTGGCGTTATTATCGCTTATAACAAATAACGCAAATATGTAAATTCACGCCTATCTTAGGAAATTTTGAATAAAAACTCTAATGTTTTTAGGTATGCTTAGAAATATATCTACTTAAAGATGATGGCAAAAACTGCTTAGGTTATACTTCAAAATTGTTTTCGAAAAATTTATAAAAATTATTTAAAAATAAGAATTTAAAAAATTTATTAAACTTATTTACAATCAAGTGTTTATAGTGAACTTCTTTAGTCTTTGAAACGATTGCCATTTTAAGATTCAGGTAAGCATATCTCTATTTTTGGAAATATTTCATCAAATTTTCCATACAGAAATAAAAACTGAATAGCTGGTAAACGTGAAGTAACTTTTATTTTTTTCTTTTTTGACTTAGTTATCCGTAGTAGTTCCTCTCTACGGTTTATGGTTAAGCGCTTAAACAAATATTCTGTTAGGCCTTTTTTGTATAGTCTACCATGTAACATTAGTTTTGTGAAGTCAGCTTGATTATTGTCTTGCTGTGAAACCTAGTTTACCGTTTTTATTAAAACATGTTTGTACATTTTCCCGTTATTTTACATTTTCATCTTCCTAAATTAGTATTTTTGTGGGCACTTAGGGTCAGTTGTGATATTAATTTTTGCTTAAATATTCATTGAGTAACATTCTTTTCCTTTTATATTCTTATGAATAACGTTTGACGTATTTTAATTAGTTTTATTACATTAGTATTATTAATAATAAAACACATTTTATTTTTCAGTTTAAATATTTTTATAAATTTCATTTTATTGATGATTTTAGAAAACGTGTACTCTACAAATATTATTTTAAAATGTTATTCAGTCATTATGTTTCTCCTTTATTTGTTAATATCGCATTTCATATTTTATTAATATCAATTTGTTTGTTCATGAGACCTTTAGTCTAGGAAAGTTATTTCTGTACTGTGTTCGTTTTATATATCTTTTTTTTTTCAAGACTGTGGAATTATTTTCTTTGTTCTTCCTTGACGATGACAGAAGGTAAATCCGACGCGTTATTATTGACTATTTTTTTCTTCTCACTAATTCAGAAATAAAATCTGTCCCTCTGGAATTTAACACAAGTATTTTGATCTTTAATATTAAATTTGTTTTATGAGCAAAATTATTGTATGACGATTGGATTTTTGATATACTTTGCAAATTATTGCTTAAAAAATTCTTATTTCTTGCAACGCAAAAACGTTCTCACGCATCATCGGATAAGGATCCGAAAAACGAAGCTTTTTTTCACATGCGATCGGAACATAAGTGCTTCTCACCGCGTGCGATAACAACTATGTTTGTTTTTTTACTGCAGAAGATAATTAGTGTGTTTGGATTTACGAATTCTCTGTTCCACTGCCAGACTCCTTTCCCATTCGGTGATCTTTCAGCGATGTTTAAGTGTCGTCAGTGTTTCATTTCATGACAAGAAGTGTCAAAGAGCTATTGTAGCAGTCTTTTCACAGCCGCAAAACAGCTAGAAGACGTGTGATAGTGAACTGATTATTCTTTTACGTAATGCATGATAAGGTACGACAAAGGCAGATACAGATTTTCTCTTTTAACAAACTCTATAGACAAACAAATGAACAAATGAGATCAGAACAGATGGAAATCGAAAGAAAATAATCAAGATCAGAGGTTCCTAACTGGGTAGGTATTGATTCTTGAGTGTCGATGAAATTTTAAAAGTGTGTCAATGATGACCAAGAGCTGTACTGGGGGTCGATAAAGAAAATTATTTTTAATATTGTAAAATATGATGATTAATTCTTTATTGCTATAATCTTGTAATAAGGAAGAAACCATATAAAATGAATGTAAGGGGAAATACATAAACATTATTTAAAATAGTTGAAAAAATCAAAGATATCCTTTAAAATATGCAATGTTTCATGCAAAGTGTGCAAACAAAAAAGTAAAACACAAGAACACAAGAAAGCACAATTAGAAAAATACGAAAAGTGCAAAACTTTCTGAGAAGATATATTATCATAAACTAGCAGCTTACAGCATTTGAAATAAGATGTTTAAGACATCAAAAAATTGAATATGCTAGCGTGGCTCAAACAACCGTTGACTACGATTACTAGATATTGAAAGTAGCCTGCAATAGCAGTTGATTGCACAGATAGAGAATGCTCAAGCACAAATCTTAATCAGATCGCTAAATTCTGATGGGTACGCTAAATTCTGACATTTAAAAGTCATTAGAGAGTATCCCAAAATAAAAGAGTTTACCGACAACATGATTGAGCTTTCTTTCTTTTTGTCTAATTGAAGTAGGTATTAGCCAAGACAATAATATACTACGGAAAACAAGGAAATGTTCAATATTTTTGAACGAGGTGATTTAAAAATTAAACTAAGCGATTTTATGGAAAATTTTAAAAACAGCTGCATCAATAGATCAGGTGCGGCCATCTCGTTATTTAAAATCGTACATTTGTGCAATTAGAATCTATTTTCTGAAAATGTGTTTATATGTATAAAATTAAAAATTATAATAATAGCCCCCCAAAATAAATAAAACATTTTCTTCCAAAACTTTTGTTCCTATTCCTAGTCTAATTGTTATCTTTAAGTTATTTATGTGTAATTATTTGTGTTATGACTATGGTGTATGTTGTATGTTATAGAGAAAAATGTATGAGGTTCATGAAGACACCCATTCTTTTATAAGGCTTATTGAAGGAAATGATTTGGAATATCTGGTCCTGACACTATAGCAGTAGCTAGAGGATTTTTAATTCACTCAATTTTCGCAATATCACTTGAGCAAGAAACAGCCTGGGGTTGTCATGTTTGACAATAACACTTTCTCGCGTAACCGAAACTAGACATTTTTAGGAGTATCAATTGGTAAGCGGATCAAACCATTCCTCCATTATGGTTACTCCTCCAGACAAGAACTGCTATATTAAAATGATTTCTCTACAGCATCCCCAAATAGGCAGCAGCTCTTCTATCTAATTTGCCTTTTTAAGTGACTAAAACTGGTATTGGTTTTGAAAGAATATTATTTTTGCAAACAAAGGATTTATTCTTTCTTTTTGAAACCCTTTGGATGTAGGTTTTGAAGCACCTTACCTTCGATTATGACGCCATTGATTCTATGACAGATCTCTTTATTTTACTTCTATTAACAGAATAAAAGACTGATTCTCAGAAAGAAAATGAATGGGATAAAATGTTAAAATAGCTTCCAGTAAATGCTTTTAACTTTTGTTGATTAATAGCCTAGTTTAATATTAAAAATAATATCATTTAATTAATTTATCTTTATTGTTAAAATTAATATTATCAATTTAGAAAAAGGAATTATTTTGAAATAATTACTAATTAGAGAAAATCTGCAATTATTAGACGCACTCCAAAAATCATGAAAGTCAACATCAGCGAAGTTTGATTCCTAGAAACAGTGTGCATACTGATGAAGAAATTGAGCAAATTTCAACTGCTTAGAGTATATAGAAAGTCAAAGAAAGAATGTGATTAAAAAAATTCAAATAATGCGAAAAATAAAGAAGTAAATTTAAAATTGTTTTGTACGTGTAGACATGAAGATGAATTTAAAGAACATTCGTTTAAAGCACACAATAAAGTAATGCTAAGCTCAGGTGACTTTGTTGCTTTTTAATATTATGCCATTGATAAATTAATTAATAAATTAGATGGGTTTATAAAAGTTAAAATAACTTATAGCAATTGTTTTTAATTCCAACGTTTTTTCATTAATAGCAATATTTTCATTATTAAAAGTTAATACATATTAATAAATTTATTTTCATTATTAAAATTTATTACAACCAGTTTCTTAAAATGAATTATTTTGGGATAATTTGAAAATCTGCAATTCTTAGATCTGCTCCAATTTTAGAGCAAATTTAAATGCGAAGAAAGATGTATGCTTGCATCAAAGCAATACAGTATGCCAGTAAAAAGAAAGCGAATGTTTTACTGAATGAAGTTTTTCTTGTAGGGGGGTCATTTATTGCGAGCTACGGAATCTTTTAACTTTCTTTAAATAATAAGTCCTTTAAATAATAATGAGCAATTTATTATGAAAATAAGCGCAAGAAACAGCATTTATAGTACAATAAGTAGCTGGAAATAATGAGAACGCAGATATTTAGCAATTCCTCCATAGTGCCCGAAATACAGTACTGGCCATCCAAAATGCAGCACAAAGAAGGCCCTAAGATATCAAACCTAAATTTATTTACCAAACTGTATCTACAATATCAATGTTAATTCATTTCAAATGCAGCCTCCTTTCAAATGAGGAAGATGAGAAAATCACTACCGAAAACTGTCAGATGCTAACAGAAAAACTGTAAGAGATTACCCAAGATCCAAGACTAAAACTGATATAAGGCTATTTCTGGGATTAGTGGGCTATTATTAGCCGTTATACTCCTATGTATTTAGCAATCCCCTTTCCGCTGACTGATCGTTTAAAGGGCAAAACAGATGAAACAAAGGCTGATATTCAGCGGAATGCAGAGAACAAGAGGGCTTTTGCTGAATTGAAAGAGAAATTAACCAATCTCCCAGTTTTATACACACTCGAATTTATGCGTCTGATAATAGAATGGGAGCACAACTCTCTAGCAAAGGAAAAGAACATCTTATTATATTCCTGAACGAAAGGTTTTTCAGTGGTACAAAAAAGGTACTGCGCTGCCGAAAACGTATGTGCCATAATCGTTTTTGGTATCAAAACACTTTACTATTATCTGGACGGGCAGGGCTTTACTTTGCAAATGATCATAATCCTCTCCCTTGGTTACTAACTAATTCCAGCGCTAATCCTCGATTAATGCGATGTGCCCTTACTCTTCAGGCGTATAATTTCAGAATTCTTCATTGTTCAGCAAAACTTCATAAGAATGCCGATGCTTTTAGACAGAAAACTTAAGATCATATTTCTATTTATCTTCATTTTATTATTTCGATAGACTTGTATAAATCTATATGATGTTTTAAGGATATAAATTGTATAATATTTGTTTTTCAGAAAAAGTTTAAGATTCTATTTTGTCTGAGTGTAATAGAGCTTAGTCATTAGTAATTGCATTATGTTTTTTCTCTTCACTGGGCTCGATATAAAGTTTCATTTATAATCCTTGGTTCTTAACATAGCATAGTGTAAATATCTTTGTTTTATTTTAAATTTTTTGGCTTTTTTATGTGTCCCTAGCAGTAGTAATTAAGCAAGGATATCTTGAGCTTCTATGACAGCCGTAAAAACAGAATATTACCATAATAGTATCAAAGCGCAAGGCTTTAAAAGTTGTAGAGTCATTAGGTTATTTCGAACCAGGAGCCATGAAAATGAGCAACGCCTTCGCCGTGACTCTAAGCACGGACCTCTCAAATACACGCCGAGAGTGCTGACCACTACACCACGAAGGCATGTGAAGAATGCGTGAGAAATACCTTATGTACTCCCCCCTTTTAGAGGGCGACTGGGGATTAGGGGAACCAATCGCCAAATCCAGGTGGTGGAGAATCATCATCCACCACCGTTTTTAATTTGAGTGCCACTTGTAGAGTCATCAGGTTATTTCGAAACAGGAGACATGAAAAATGAGCAATGCCTTCGCCGGGACTCGAATCACGGACCTTTTGAATACGCGCCGAGCGTGCTGACCACTACACCACGAAGGCATGCGAAGAAGGCGGGAGAAATACCTCATAAAGTATGATAAGCAATAGAACTCATAGTTCATGATAAATTTAGTGTGGCATTATTGTTTTAAAAGGGAAGGTAGTATTATTGCTATGCATAGCAATTGTATAGTTGTAATAACTATATCTAAGTATTTGCAGGTTTTTGAAGTTGATGTACTATCCAGTTAGGGATTTTTGTATTCTATTTATTGTATATCCCATTATTAACTGTCTCTTGAATTCTCTTGCATATATTTTTATTTGGTATTTGAAGTATCTGAGTTGAATATTAATTTAATAGAATGGTTAAAGCATGTATTAAAGTATCACAAAGACTGTGGTGTATAGTTCTCATGTATACTCTTGGTTTAATGGCAACAACAGTATTCAAGTTTTGATAAGTTAAGAAGTTAATAGTAATTGTTAATAGGAACTTTGCTTATAGTCTGCTGTAAACGTAACTTAATCCTGCTATCTTAGTGTAAGGTGCTTTTAGAGGTTTATAGAATTAAATCTCTACATCCTGTATAGCTATTTAGGAAGTTAATGTTTTCCTTCGCATCCCTAAGATTATAATGTTAAATTGTATATAATTGTCTGAATAAGAAGTTTCTTATAATTGTATAGTTAAGATGTATGCTTATGTAGACTATTTCTTTTTCTGTAAAACAGTCATTGTAACCCTGGTCACAGGAATTTTATAGAAACTGTGTAAAATTTTATGTCTGAAATGAATATTAATGGCTGAAGTATGTCGCATAGAACTAATTGTACATTACCTGTGATAATGTATGACGTATGTATCAGAAGAAACATTGTAAACCCAGACTATGTATTGAAACTTCTCTTGCACACTAGCCTTGATTGCCCATGTATCTTTTGTTTTAGGACTTAAAAATTGCCTTCTGACCTGTCACCCATGCCGATTGTGGAGGAGCGGGAAGTAGATAGCTTCCGGAGGCAGGGGCTTTAATCTGTGTAAGGCAGTCTGCTGGACTGCAAGGCAACGGATCCCCTGTTCTCTGGCGTAAAAGAAAAAAAAAGTTCATGATAAACTGTTTTTATTTTTCTTAATGCAAAACTGAACTTAGCGTTTGTTAATAATTATCATATTTCTTTTAAAACTGCTATTGGTAGATCATGCCATAAGTAATCTCATAGCCCATAGTTTTAAGTTAGTCAAACCAATTTACGGTTAGAGTTTATGAAAGCTTGGAATGAGAACATTTCAATTTAGAATGCGTTGAAATTTAATGTTAAGTATACTGGGGTTCAGCATACGGACCAAACTGTGATCTGAGTTAATTATATGCATATTTGCTTTCACAGAAAACGCATTACATGCCATTGCTTCGAAAACTGACCGAAATAACACAAGAGCTAACAAACTGTAAGAGCAACGAAAGTACTAGAAATCCTTTGATCTCGTAAGAAGGCTGCTCCCAATAAATGGATTTGATAATGAGATTCCCCTTATTGAGATGAGAACGAAATGCTCGTATAATGAGCCCCGAAATAAGCTTTAATTGCTGGTTATGTTTGTGACATGATTTACAGAGAAAACGTAAATGGGTGTAACTGGTTTGAGGCATACATATAAGACTGAGAAATACGAAGGATGAAACACGTAGAATAAATGTTTTTGAAAATCTGTGAATTTACTTGATAAATTTGCTATGAATTAAAAATGTGTATGAGTAAATTTTCTGCGTGATTTCTACTCGATATTAAAGAAAGCCACAAAAAATATGAATTCCATTATTATAACCTTTACTTATTATTAAGCATGTTATTTTATCTTTTGTACACAACTTATCCCTTTTTTTTCGGGCATCCATATACTCTACTAATTAAACTGAACACAAATGAGAGAACTACAGTCTGTTAAATGCTTTGCTGAAATTAGATACGATAGGCTAGTCCAGCAAAAATTTAGAAGTAAATGCTACGAAACTCGATTGCAATAAGTGAAACAGGTAAGCAAGACATGAAGGTATGAGAGATGGTTTGAAACTGCAGACATACCGAACTTACATTTCTTTAGTTGGGTAGTCATGCAATAATTTTCGTGTAAAAAGCAGGTGAAAAATATTGCTGATTTTAATCAGGTTTCGTAACTGTTACTAAACTAACTGATCTGACATGGAGTTTAAACTCATGATACATCTACTGCAATTTCTAGTTAAATAACTTTAATATTTTTTTTATAAAATAGATGTTCTAAGTAATCTTATAATTCTAAAGGTTTTAGCAGAAAAATAAGTAGCCCCTTCTACATAAATGAGAGAGTTAGTTATATATAAGCTTTCGGTGAAAATACCGAAGGTTTTTTGCGGTCACTTTATGTAACTTGAAATTTTGTAGACATTAATGCAAGCATTTGTACATTATGTATAGAGCAAATATTGCCGCATTATGAAGTGATACTACAGATGGTCAACACGATAGTACATGTGTGGGACGCTCTGGGGAGGGCAATTACAACTCGCAACTTCCCTCCGAGAACCATCCAGCAACTGAAATCAGCGTTGCTGAATGAGTGGGACTAATTGCCACAGGCATTGATAAACTGCCTTATCTCAAGTATGACATGATGCTGCGAGGCCTGTATGGCTGCAAGAGGGGACCGGACACCCTATTAACCTATTTCTTTTGTGTCTTCTGCAATCGCTATTTCAGATCTTCAACTCCCATGAGTGTTACACACGACCATGTGTGTCTATTATAACTGTTGAATGTTTATTTTGTTTGTATTATATCTACCTATGTTCACACCGAATTTTATTAAAATCTGTCCTGTAGTTCTAGAAATGATAGCTCAAATATGAAAATTCTCTTAATTTATTTCAACAGTGTATGTTAGTATGCAAACTATCTAGTCAAACAAATAATCATTCGTTCGTTTTTAAAAATAGTTATCCATTTTTATAACTATACTGTAGTACATATTTGTAGGGAATTTAATACTTTAAATCTATTGAAGAAACATTATGTGTTTGTGGAATTGCATTCTATTGACTCCATAGCTTTGGTATTCAATACCTGTTGTGGTAAAATATTTATAATGTGAAAAACGGCTTTCCGTAGTCATGAATTCTAATTATTTATGTACTGGAAGATATTATTCTGTTTTTAAGCTTAAAAATTGCGTTACTGAATATTTAATTGCCAACGCTGTAAATAACTTTTAGGAAAATGTTCGCCCTGGTAATGCAAAGGAAGATTTCATTTTCAAGATTTCGTGGATCCATTGTAACAAAATAAAGATGTATTAAAATTTAGTATTTTAAAAGTAGGTAATAAAACAATAGATTTTTGTTTTAAATTTCTCACTTAATGTTAACTATTTCATATTTTTAACTCTAATTTTTTCAATGCATACGGGAGAAAATTCGGAATGCTCAAGAAAATTAAGGAAAATTAAAATTAAACCATTTAATCAGAAAAGAGTAGTAAATCAGCTACCTCATTTGAACTCTTTTTTTTTTCTTTGATAACTATATCATCGCTTAACTGCAATCTAAATATCTATGCCATTTAAGATATTAGAGTTCTTTAAACGGAATAGAACATTTAATTTTAAATCGTTGTTTTTGTATTTGAATTATTGATTAAAAACGGTGCATTTGTAATGCATATTTCAT
The DNA here is from genome assembly GCA_000611955.2 of Stegodyphus mimosarum. Classification (NCBI taxonomy): domain Eukaryota; kingdom Metazoa; phylum Arthropoda; class Arachnida; order Araneae; family Eresidae; genus Stegodyphus; species Stegodyphus mimosarum. The sequence continues at coordinate 219,980 of KK113537.1, read as the reverse complement.
TCGTTTCTGTAGGTTTTTATAAACTTGAATAACAAAATATGCACAAATTAATCGCTCATGCTCATCATCATTTGGAAATCTCATCATCATTCTGATTCAGATTCTATCAAAATGCACAGAAATCTGCTTATTACAATTTTTTCTTAGGTTTAAATACACATTTTGCTAAAAAACTAAAACTCGGAAAAGGTTTCGAAATTCGAATAAATCATACATTTAACTAATAATGCAATATGTAATTCATTTTTGACTCTTTGATATTCATATTTTCACATGTGACATAACTGATAAACGATATATATATCAGATATCAGAAATACCCAAGATATAACATTTAGAAGATTTACAGAATCGATATACGTTTTCTTTTATAAGTCCTTAGGGAGATATTATAGCACAGGGATTTTTCTGGTACTCCAAAACGCCGACAGTTTATATCATCCAAGTATCAACTACTGTCAACAATATTTCAAAAGTCACGTGATTTATAAAAGATCAGAAGCAAGAAAACTCGAAAAGTGGAAATATTTCTAGTGCCATTAATGATATCTGGGACAACAAACATATGATTTTAATGCAATATAATAAAGTAACTTGCAGTTTTAAACATTTATGATGATTTGGTAAATGTCGATAAGTTATAAAACTGAAGATTACAAAATTATTTGTTTATATGAAATGTATTGTAGCATAAATGTGGCAATAGTAAAACTTGATATGTAAAAGTCTGATTAATACAAAACGTCTTTTTATCTAGATTCTTATTAATTCCTTGCATTTTTATATTTAATTATTGCTTTAGTATATACCATATTTTGAAGAGTTAAAGTGTATCCGTAGTTAAAATAAATTTATACAGGCAGTAGATTTAAGGGAGCTAGAATATCTTGATAAGATCATTACATGAAACAGCTATGTTTTTAGTAAGATTCAGTAGCTCCTCAGCTTCCCACAAATGAATTTCAGTTGCATTAAATAATTTTGAAACTGAACCATCTGAAATACGCAAACTCTTTCTGATCATTACCCAGTAACTACTAAGTGAATAAGGAGGATCATTATTCTAATGAGGAATTAGTTTTTCTTGAACAAGAGTGAAGATTAAAGAGTGACTTGTGAAAGTAATTAGTTTTATTATGAATGGATTCGATGAAAAATGAGCTCAACAATAATTACCCTATTTATTGAGACTGAAAGAGTCATCCTCACCTTGAAAAATCATCTTCCCCATCTTGAAAAATTAAGGAGCAATATGCTGCGCAGCCAAAGATTTGAATAGGGCAGTATCTCTGCTGAACAATTAAAAGCGTGATTTGATTCTCGGTTTAGAGCTTCAGAACATTTTTATCTTTGATACGAGCAATCAGAATTTCCTATCAGAATTTAATCTTTCTGTGAGAATTTTTAGCTGCCAAATATCAAACAGAAAGATAACTTTCGAAAACGTAAATATCATAGAATTTTAAATATAGTTTTGAAATCTAAATGCGCAAATCTTAAAGATATTTGAAACTTTAAATCTTTTCCCTCTTGTGAGTCTCCAATATACACCGAAAGTATTAATTTGCTTGAATCTTCGGAATTTGTCTGTAAAATATAAGCGTTCTGAGTCTAAGAAATACATTGTAATTAAAAATGGTTAATATTCAGTTCTTACTAAGATAATTCCATAAAAATGCTCTCCCCATTTAAAAACAATTGAACACGTGCATTCCTTTTAAAATACAATAGTAAACATTATCCTCAACTATTCTGTCACATTCCACCACTCAACGGATTAAAATTAAATGAAAACATTAAGTGAAAAGAATGAATTATAAAAAAATCGCAGCAGCTGCAGAAACAATTTTTGAGGCGACAAAAGAGAAGCTTCGTAAAAGGTCAGAAACGGCGGAACGGCTTCAAAGTTAAAGATTTGTAAAAGAGTCGACCAACAAGGATAGTGGTTAGCGACACTGACTGCGGTACCGAAGGGCCCTGATTTGAATCTCGAAGAAGGCATTGATGCATGTAAATATATGGTGTCTATGCGACATAGGGCACTCTAAATATGCGACAAGACGAAAGCCCTCTAGAGAGATTGGTGTCAGGCGAAGAGGGGTGGGGATCCTCGGACTCGTCCCCCCGGAAAGCTCTCCTTCAGAATTGGAGGCGGAAGTGAGCAGAGTCGAACCCTTACTTGTATGGTGCTGAACGCTGTTGCCAACTGTTCCAACCGCTGTTCCAATCTTGCATTCCTTGCCACGATGAATTTCGTGGGCTTGTTCTGATGCTACTCTCAGACAAGTGAGATAAGTCCCGACTACAACAACTGCACAGATTTGTAAAAGAAGAACTTGCTTTATGTCTCTGAACATAAGAGGCATGTATTTAAAATTAATACCAACGTGAGGTTATAATTTGCTTAGTTCTAAAGCAAGCTTGAAGCATTCTAACTATAGAAGTAACTTGAAGCATGTTATTATATACGTTGATCTAATTAGCATTTCTTTGCCTTTTATTCCAGAAATATAAAGCTGAGAAATTTCGCAATGACAATTTTATAGAAGACAAAAATACATTAAGATCTATTGTTTTGGAATTCTGTGAATAAATATTAATATCATTAACTGAAAACAATAATGCATTATGTATGTATAATGCAGTGCATTCTCGTAAGTGTGAAAGTAACCATAAATTATGTCAAATCTTGAATAACTTTCTTCAATGTATATATACTGCAGAACATTGTAAGAACAATTAAGTACCTATACGTTCATACATATTTAAACATGACGTACTTACGTTCATATTTATGAACGTAAATGCATATACATATTGTTGCATACGTACGGGTTCGTAATGGATTGAATGCACATGTTGATAAAAACCTAATAAAATTTATTCTTATCCCAAGAAATTAAACAAAATGCTGAAATTTTCTCAGAGATATTCGTACAATATCACAATATCTCACAGCAGTTATATTTTAAACTACTAAAACGTTGAATAGAACTCAGTTTAAAAGGCAGAGAAAGTTAATCCGATGTCACCGCGAATTCGTTGCAATCAATCACAGCAAGTAAACAACTACAGTTCGCTTAAAACATCTAAATTGAAATGTTTTTGCTCGGCTTTTATAAGTTTTTAATCATGCACGAGATCATTCTGGTAAAAACTATTTTCTCGATTTTTTTGGATAACAAAACAGTACATTTGCGAGATATCTATTTGTTAAAATGTTAAATGCGAGTGCTCCTGTATTTTTACTTTTTCGCCGTAGCTTTCTCTTAAAACTCGTCGAGTGCAGCATTGCACGGGGAAATGAAACGATTTAATTACAATTCTACCAAATATAGCTAAATAAATACAAAATCCATAACAATATTCATAAATACACACATGGTTGAGTTGTCCTTGTAATAATATTCAGCTGTATATAAGAGATATTATAGTTTTCGCATCTATTTAGTGTTCATTAATTACTTTGAATTCATATATTATGATATATTTGGATATAGTATTTTATAGCTAATAGCCTTTTGAATGATAAGAGATACTGATGGAAATTTAAAATTAATTACATTCTATTTCTTTTTCTCAATTTTATTTGCAGTAATAAGGATATTTAATTTCAAAATTTATCGGAGTGCGTTATTTCTACCGATCGTAAGTTTCCAATGTTTCCACAGGCTAGTCGAGTAGTCTGGAGACTCATTCTAATCTGTATATGAAGATATTCTACAAAATTTCATGGCAATGGAAATCATGCTTTAAATTTTCAGGTTTTGCTAGCCCAGTGTGTTGTTGTTTGTGTTATCGATTAATTTGTTTGTTTGTCGATTGTGTTGTTGCTAATCTCATTTGTCTGACCTAATCAGAACAAGCCGGCGAATTTTGTCGTAGAAAGATTGCGCCTGTTAGTGACATGAGCCTTAAACACTACATATGTGAAAGTAAGTTCTGGGACGAGTTTCACCCCAATTTTAAAGTACAACATCCCGGCGGACGGGAGTCTCCCACCTTCAATCGAAAGGACTTTTAGCTAATTTTGAGAGGCTTCATGCGCCACAGACATTATATATTTACGAACATCCATTCCTTCTCCGAGGTTCAAATTTAGGCCCTTCGCTACAGCAGTCAGCGTCACTGACCTCTATCCTGTCTCGGCGTCTTGCTGGTTCCAGATACTTTAAGCGATTCAAGGTAATATCGAGAAATTTTGGATTACTTTATAGAATACTGATTAAACTGAAATGGATTTCTTGTATAGAATATTGACTAAACTGAATCTATAAAATTCTAAATTTAAGAATAGTATCTAATTTAAGATTACTATTTAATACACAAGAATCTAATTTAAAATTGTTATTTAATACACAATAATCTAGTTTAAGATTATTACTTATATTAGATTTGAGATTTTAAATGGTTTTATATTTTGCTTCATCATCGAAGCACACATGGGCATCTGTAATGTTTCCTTATGCTAACGTTCCAGTTTCTTTCAGAAAATCCACTTGAAGAGTGTCCTTTAAGAAGCATATTCTTGGAGATCTTTGCGATTAATAACACAAACCAGTTCACTATAGTAAATATTTTTGAATACCTAATGATTAATAAAATAATAATTTATCCACAGGCTGTAACGATAATAAACATATTTCGGTTGTGATTTTACATTAGTGCTAAGTGCAATCACTATTTTGTTTATCTTGAGGCGCGATTAGGACGTTTACGTTCAGTGCGCTGACGTAAGAAGCATATTTAGTCACTAGAAGTATAATATATTTCTCTGCAAGGTCATCGTCTGTCTACTTGACACTGAGAGATATTATTTCACAATAAGGAGCAGAAAAAATGTGTCGCTACAGATATAGCTATTGCGACTGTGGTATTTACCCACTCTCTTAGCCAAGGACGTCAACAACTCTCATACGTTGTTTATTCGAAGCAAGCGCAGAATATCGCAATGAAGTGTGATAGGGCGGTTGGTCAACAGTCCTCTATTTGTCTTGATCCCCCTTCCGCTCCTTAACCTCTTCTTATCTGCCTCCGTTGCGCCCGCAGTAGGTTAGCTATAGTTGACCAAATAAAGCCAATAAATCGTCTAGATTTCGTACCTTCTAAGGCGGTTCGTAACTGAAACTCAAGAATTGCCACAAGTTCAAGGTCAGTCAACTTGAAGTATGGATGAGATTGACATGTATGCTTATTTTGCATTTTTAGCCAATAGTTGCGAAGGTTTACGAACTGAGAGACTGTGACGAAATATTTTCCTTATACCCCTATACGGTAATAGCGGGTAGATAGTTTTAATGTCCTAATAGTGTAGTATTTATTCAAAACTCTTCATTTAATTTCTTGGATTCAATATTTTTTGACATTTTTAGAGTTTATGAAATACAAGAAAAGTATTATGGAATGTGAAGGAATAAAACTGATTTAATATTTTAAGTAAATAACATCTGAATGTTTATTGAATGTTTATTGCGTTTGAGAACGTAAGAGCTTTTAATTCTAGAATGCAGAATAAGTAATTTTTTTATTATAAAAAAATGCAAAAACTGAAAATTTAATATCCGGAGAAAAAAAGAAGATGGATCTAAAACATTAATAAGCTTACTGAAGTTCTCTTTTTCTAAAAGTTAAAAAAGTTTTGTGTATGAATGTACTGTGAATTACAAAATCTCTAACTTATCCAGAAAAACAACTGACTTTCAGATTAATTTTAGTCCTTTAAGAATAATTAATACTCAAACCAAAAGTAAAACTATAAGTTTCAATTGATATGTAATGTACAATTATTAAGCTGCTTATTATTAACTTTTATGGTATTAGAACTTGAATTACCTTTTATTGTTTATAGCTGAAACCTTTTATAGTTTATAGCTGAAAATTTCATTGAACTATGTATGTTTGAACTAGTTTATATTTAGGAATGATAAAAAAGAAAGGAAGCTCCACTTAATCAAAGACAAAAATTGATTTCAGGCCCCAGAGCAGAATATTTCTGTCGTTTGGAGAAGTGGGGTTACGTACAATGCCCCGCCGCTTATTAAAACCACTTCTGTTCCAAATGTATTTTTTTATATTAAACGGCTTAATTTAATAAATGGCGATTTGTGTGTTGCAAATAGCTATACCAATTGAACGGGCAAATCGACAGCCTTGTATTCGGCGTAAATTTTGTAAAATCCCAATCGACTTCGAGGGCAAAACGGGTCTCCCTTCATCAGGAGCTCAAAATTCTGCAAATCGGTGCCCCTTCATTAGGAGCCAAAAGTTCTGCAAATCGAGAAAGGGAATGTCGATCATATTTGCAGCCTACAGGCAACCAATGTAAGGAGCCGATAGCGCCATCTGTCGGCAGAAATAGTAACACAAAATGAAGGGTTCAGTTAGTAGAATTTTAAAGGCATTAGACAAGACTGGATTGGAATTAAAGTCATTGACTAAACAGGATTTTCTGCCGACAGATGGCGCTATCGGATTCTTACATTGGTTGCCTGTAGGGTATAAATATGATAGACATTCGCTTTCTCGATTTGCAGAATTTTTTGCTCCTGATTAAGGGGGGACCCGTTTTGCCCTCGAAATCGATTGAGATTTTACAAAATTTACGCCGAATACGAGATTGTCGATTTGCCTGTTCTATTCTCCACGTCGGCGTGATTCTCTTGCGTTTTGAGCTATGCCAATTTTAAACCTTTCAGGTAAATTAATACAACTAACAATTAATTCATTACATAAAGCCTACTCCAAACACAAGGTTGCTATTTTGCTTTGTGTTTTATTTTGGCGTGTTTCTCTTCTGTCTTAATTAATTCATTAATTAATTCTAAAAGATAATTAAAAATTAACGCTAAAATTAAACAAAATTCTGAAATGAAATTATTCCTGACTGCGTTTATTACCCTTTCGTTGAAACGTTTGGCATTAAATTATCTCTTTTGTTGAAATTTACTCAGTTATATCAGCGCGGGCACAGGTGACACATAACGCATGACGAAACGACTAGTATGTTGCCCTTATCTCTGTGCTACAAGTGGAAGTTGAAGTGCTTAATCGATATAAGAGGGAACAAGTGCTGGGAACAGGTGCTGGGATCAGAGTTAAAGGAACATGTTTTCCAAGCCTCTGCGATATTTTTCGGCAACAACCTCTCAATATGAAATGCTCTTTTTTGATCCCAGGTTTTATAGTGCTTTTTGTTTTATTTCTTAAGGATTAAGCATTCAAGCGACCCTTTACTGCTCGATTTCGGATTTTTGTTTTCCTCATTTTGTATGCTTTTTCGCAAGAATATTTTGAAATTTTCCACTGAGTACAATTATCTGTTTTTTCAGAAAATATCTGTTCCTCATTCTCCGTAGGTGGAAAAAAAATTGGCAAGTCAGAAAAGTGGAGATTCCTCATTCTGCGAGTAGAGTAATGCATATTTAATTTTTTATTTCTTTTCTATTATTTACATACTATTTTCAAGAAAAGCATTCATACTTTTCGTTCATTCTTTCAAATTTCTTAAAAATTTCCTATTTTTATTCATTTAAATTAAAGATCTTCGAAGTGTAAATTCAAATGATTAGTACAATTTATTCAAAAGCATTCAAACTTCACTACACGGTGTGTAGTTAAATCCTGTTTTTATTAACTTTTTGAAAAGTGCGTCACTTGCAGTTGCATTATTCATAAACTGACAAGTGTGGTCTTTATAAATAGATATTTAAAGCCAAGTTTATTATCGCTAAGTGATCTTAAATATTTCGGTAGAATTGCATTTTCCAGAAGTTTTATGTTTAGAAAACATATGAGAACTGAACAAATTTTATCAATCTAGAAACTGCAACTGAATGTCAGACTGCTTAATCGAGTTCGAGCAATCGATTTAAAATCTGTCGCAGCCACCCGGAAAGGGTAACGATGGATGAACACTAAGTAGAGACAACCCATTCGTCAAAGAATACCACTCTGCAAGTTTCCAGGATGTAAGCATCGTTAACAAGTTTCTATCGAGATTAACGTGAAAGCAACAACTATTTATATTAATTGTTTCCGATGAAGATCAATGCTCGAGAAACTGTAATCAATAAACGTATTCTTGAAATTGGAAATGTTATTTTTGGGCCATTTAAACAAAGTCTGTATAATACTCAAAATGTACATTACAATTTCTGCCATGCGGTTTCACTCAAAAATTAACATATTTTTAGAAAAAAAGGAGGATAAACTAAGTACAACCTTCCCACAGAGATAAATGAACAAATGATTAAACGCGTGAGTATTTGCAATTGTTTCTTGTAAGCATAATAATCTCGTCGAATCAGTAATACAAATGGAAATAATATGTTATTTTACTTCCACTACTAAATATTTTATTTTGGATTTTTAAAAGAGGTTTTAAGAAACTGATGTTGTCAGGACTGAGTGTTCTGTGCATACTTTTGGCGAACATGGTCTTAACAGTGTTAAAGTCCTGATCTTGAACAGGGAGCTGAATGCAGCTATGTTCAGTGGAAGTGGTAGAACAACTGCACGCAAGAAGGGTTTAAAATTAATCTTTTATTAAACCACTATTTACAACCACTTCCCAACTTGGAAGGGATAACAGAAAATAATGACTGCACTTGGGTCTAAACTGAACAATCAAATAATTTAAAATAAAGTTAAGTAGAAAATTAAGAAGTCGTCGCTCTCAGAGCTATAAACGCGAGGTTGGCCTCTAATCTAAACTATCAATGGTGCGTAGCAAGATTTGGCTAATACTAACGCACTTAGATTTCTTCAATAAGTAATAACGTAACAGCGCTAAGGCTTAGAATTTAAATACTAGCTACTCAGGCGAACGTCGAACAGAGCCTCAGTGATCTGAGACTAAAAGCTCTCTCACCCCAAGAAGTTCCTTGCTAACCTTTTAAATACAAAACTTGGCTCCACCTCAAATCAGCATAAAACTGAAACGCGCGCTCATTCTAACGGGAAGTTGAAATAAGAGTTCACATGAAAGAGAAATTAGCATAAAACTTTGTTAGTTTAAACTAAAACGTTACAATGTAACAAAAAGAGGGGAAATAAGAGTCAATCTAAAAATCAGAATTAAAGTCAGAATGTTTAAAATAAGTAAATCTGAAATATACTACAGTTTGAATATTTATAGCATTTACAATTATACACTCACGTTTGTGAAAATTGCAACACCAAGAAGGAATCGTCATAATTGAATGCAATTTAATACACAGTTGAGTGGTAGTGGTACAAATAAATGATTAAATGTTCAAAGCAAACAAACAAGAACAAGAGATCAGAATCAGTATTTTGTGTGGCCACCACGCGCCGCAATAAGTGCTGCTACACGACGTGGCATGGAGTCAAACAAAGTTTGAATGTCTGACTGAGGAAGAGCATTCCATATCGTTTGTACGCGTACCCAAAGTTCGTCTGCAGACGCAACAGGACGAGGATCACGAGCAAGACGCCGACCAATGACATCCCACACATGTTCAATTGGCGACATATCCGGGGAACACGCAGGCCAAGGAAGAAGCTGTACCTGCTGCGCTGCAAAGAAGGATTTAACAATCCGAGCAGTATGAGGGCGGGCATTGTCCTGTTGAAATACAGCGCCTGGCAAGCTTTGAAGGAAGGGAACAGCTTCGGGCTGTAGAACTTCACGGATATACCGGTTGCTGTTCAGATTGCCCACAATTCGTAGCAATTGAGATCGTCTATGATATGCTATGGCGCCCCAGACCATAACTCCGGGTGTTCGTCCACTGTGGCGTTCGATAATGCACTCCGGAAGGTGGCGTTCACCGGCATAGCGTCTGACACGAATGCGGCCATCATGGTACCACAAATTAAAGCGGGATTCGTCAGAAAACACGACATGCTGCCAATCAGCACGCCAGTCTCTATGCTGATTGGCCCATTGTAGCCGCAGGCGGCGATGGTCGTGCGTTAGGGGGATCCTGTATAAAGGAGTCCGTGCGCGCAGTCCACACTGCAGCAGACGTCTACGAATTGATGAAGCACACAATGAAACACCTGTAGCTATTGACCACAGTGCTGCCAATTGTCTAGAGGAAGCTGTACGGTCCGTCCGCGCCATGCGGACCAGGTGTCTATCATCGCGAGCTGACGTCACATTTCGGGGTCCACTCCCGGATTTCCGAGTTGTCCGACACTCGTCCGTCCACTGCTTCCAAACGCGCATCACTGTGCTGCTGTTACGCTGCACACAAGAGGCTACTGCACGATACGACAATCCAGCTTCACGAAGGCCGATGATTCTCCCTCGTTCAAACTCTGTAAGTTGTTCAAATCTCGCTCTCTTTCGTCGACGAGGCATAAGTACAGATTGAGTTAACGTTTACCACTAGCAGATAACCACCGATAACCATACACGCCTCGCTACAGCCGTCTATTTATTCGGATCCATCAGCCGTTCAGAGGGCGCTGCTCAGCATACGCATGCGCTACGGATTTGCAATTCTAATCATTTGCATATCATGCGCTACTTTGCATTTCCTGAAAATTTCAGCTCACTCGCGTAAGTCCTTCATGGTGTTGCAATTTTCACAAACGTGAGTGTATATTGAACTCTATACACATCTTCTACCACGTTATTTATTCTCAGTATCCAGAAATATGTAATTTATTCAATTACTATTTTGTATTTCTTCCAAAAATGCCAAGACAAGTGTTCTGCAGCGAAGCTTAATAGCAATTTCCTGCAGCAGGCATTTTTTACTGTTGCAACTTTGCTCTGAATATTTATAAGAACTATCGTACTTCATCGTCACATTAAAAATGTTGCAATAAACTACGTAAGTCGTAATGGCATTGTATCGCTTCACATCTCATTCTGTACGAAAAAAAAATATGATCAAAATACAATATATTAATTCTCGCAGCATTGGTATTGGTTGGCATTAAATAGCACAGATAGAAAAGATTTATTGAAGAAATGGTAACAAAAAAATTTAGAATTTAATTAAGTTAATTAAAGTCCTAAACACTCGATTTCTTCCATCCAAAAAATTTAATAGTTTTTTAGTGTGAATTCTTTTAATGTAGATATTTATTTTTAACAATGTCAATGCATCTTAACTTTAGACATACAAAATATTATCAGCTACATATTATCTGGGATATATTAATTCTTTTAAAAATAATAATAATTAGATATTACAAAATACTTTAATTGGTCTCTTTGAGACAAATGTTCTTTAACTGCAAAAAGTTTAAAAATAGTAGTCTCATCATCAGGAAAGTGACAAAATGCAGAATTAAAACTTTTTCATATCACATTCAATTAAAACGATATCGGATATGTCTTAGAATAAATAATAGATTTTTAGAACTTTTAAGTTTCTGAATTTATTTTAATATAAACAAATATTAAAGTTTAAACTCGAGGTTTCAGGTTTTATTGTTTCGTTAAAAGTGCAGGCTTTGAATTTTTTCTGTTTAGCATTTTCCTTTACATTTCGCGCTCTCTAAAATTTCACCCTCTCAGTATGTTATTATAAATCACTAAATTCACTTCAGAAAAATTTAAGTATGACTGATTTGTTGTTTCATGAAAGCAAGCAAATCCCGATCTCTGTAACGAATCGAATAAGCTAACGCATGAAACTCTGCCAAGATGCCTCGCTACTAAAACTAGACATAATAACTAAAGTAACGGTAAATAATAACTAAAGCAGGCAGCTCTAGCCTTAAAGCTCAGTCATCTCATAATATCGTAAAACTAACATCAAAACAGCTCGCAAAATGCAAATTATAAAAATAGATCATAATATTAAGGCTTATAACATTCTACTGATTGCGCGACTGGAATCTTAAAATTCACAGTTTTAAATATAGAAAAATAATATCCTATCTCTTATTTTTGCAGCAGTTTTTGCTCCTGATGAAGGGGGACTCGTTTTGCCCTCGAAATCGGTTGGGATTTTACAAAATCTACGCTGAATACAAGGTTGTCGATTTGCCTTTTTATTTTTCACGTCGACGCGTTTCTCTTGCGTCATAACATCTTACCTGTTTTCCAAAATAGAAAGTCCAAATAGAAGTGGAGAAAAATCGAAAACTTAGGACTCCATTTAAATTACTTTACAAATTATTTTCACTCTCAGTTTTAAATCCAAGTATAATTAAATCAAACATTTTGATATTTTCCAGTGTTTTCATATAAGAATTAGTATTTTAATGGGTTAACAGTTCATACAAACTTTGTGAATGAACATGCCAGAAGAAAAAAAAATGAGCCAAAACGTATGAACGTTTTTAAACTTCAAGCAGTAAACATTTTACAGAAGATATCTGGAGCGAATTCGACTATCTTCATATGCTTATATGCCGAATAGAATGGCACAGAGGATATATAAAAAAATATGGCAACACTTAACACTCTGTAAAAGCAAACATTGATTTGCCGGCTGCGTCCATGCCACACGCACCATTTTTGTATCTCTTCGCCTTTCCTAATATAAGATTATCTGTCTTTCATATCTATTAATATGCTCCTATTGTGTAGTTGTCAGCACTATTTCGTTTTTTGCTTGTCTGCTCCTAATTATCAAAGAAACGTGAATTCATTTGAGGTAACTGGAGTTTGAAATCCACAAAGATGTGTTTCCACGTTCAGGTGAATTCCTCTACGGGACATACGTTCAGATGAGAGCAGTTTGTTAGAACAAAACAAAAATTCAAAACATTTGTATATCAGGAGAGATTAAGTTCCAGCTTTTATACGTAATATTTTAAATTATTAAAATTTAAAGTGCGCTTATAGTAAATTTATCTTCGGTCCTGATTTCTTCGGTCATTTTTATGTCCTGATTTAGGATTTTGATTAGTATCTTAGTTACAACGTGCTATAAAGCAAAACGACATGCTAAGATATATATAGACATATTACAGATAGAAAAAGATATCCGTAAAGCCATTTGAATGGCTAATCAGATAATGAAGATGATAAACTGTCTAATTAATAATTCATTGGTTTTCTTTCGAATTTTTTAAACCTTAATTTGAGAGGTTAAATAAAGTATACAGTTACGGGCATAAAATAAGGCAAGAACTCTAAGAAATTAATGATGAATTTGAATTGATTCCTTATGTTAATTAGCTGTTTCTTCGTTGGAATCCTTTAAGTAATTAATACAGTGAAATCTTTCTAAGACGACCATCTACAGTTCCAGATGATTTTGCTCTTCTCGTCTTAGAGCAACGTTTCTTAACATTTTCCTAGTGGGAACCATTTGGATAGATTAGACTATTCTTCGGATCACTGTATTCTTATCCTCTTCAAAGGCAGTTATTTTCGCATATGTACCCGTATACTTGAATTTTTAAAATATAAATAATTAAAATTCATTAAATTTTTTATTTTAAACGATTATCTTACAAGAAAAATTTTTATATATATATTTCAAGGGTATTATAGTTTAGTGAATGTTTACCTTATTAACTACAAGTTTAGGTAAGCTGAACTCTGAGATCAGCATATAATGAATACGTTTCGGTCCGTTGCTTATAGTTGAGATGGTAATGAAAACCCTTTGTCACACAGGTATATAGAAACACACAGTTGCCCAGTTTGTTGCGTTTCATTCTCATTAGTGCAGAGGAACGAAGATGAGAAGAGCCACAACCATAGTGCTTTGTTGCTGAGACACTATAGTGGGAAGTCCATAGGTAGGTTAACCGGTAATACGAGTAAATTTCATAAAATGTTAGTCTTGGGAGATGAAGGTGATAGATGATAGCCATGTGTAATTGCAAGACTCTGAGAGTTTTAGCTATAGTTCAAATATACACTATTCTCTGTGTGTAGCAACTGTATACCTTTTTTGTATTAATTTGAATTTCTTTTTTTCTTAGTTTAGAGGGAATACAAGAGCAGACTTCCAGAATCTTTCGATGTTCGTGGACCATAGTTTGAGAAAAGTTGTCTTTAAGGAATCATGCTCAATATCAATGCTTATTTATGTTCTAAGTAATGCTGCTCACTATTAGAAGCAATAATTTAATTAGACACAGTCATCATGAGAAACTTCACTAGATCTGGTTACAGGCGAAAACATCGAGGCAAAAAAATTGGCGTGCGAAATCGTCGCGGGAAAGACAACGCAATACAAAAGCATAGCGAGAGAAAAGAAAGCAAGGAAACACCATCACAGTTCTAAAATCATCGAGGTATAAGACATCATCGTTGAAAAAACGCGGTTCCAAAACATCACAGTTTTAAACCATCATCATAGAAAATGCAGTGGTAAAAAAATCATCTGCAAATCATCGCTTGACGATAACATCGCAGACTTACGTTTTTCAGGCTTTAAAATTTATAAATGTATATTCGCATAATGAATTATGAGGGCAAGAAGGAAGGAGAAGTATAATTAATTCTATATTTCCTGTTTTTTAATTAATTAATAATTTTTTTGCTAAAAAAGCAAGAAGGAAACTTAAACAGAAAACTATTCAAAAACTGACAATGAACCAAGTAAATGAAGAATTTTAACTAAGCTGAACTCGCGAATTAGAAACCTTAAGATAGGCAACATCATGCAGTCCTTTCGCTTTCTGATCTCTTTTGGACTATATTTTTCATGAATAAACTACCAGTCTACAATTTTGTAAAAGAGATTAAATAATGTATAAGTACATAAATTTAAAATTCTATTAAATGTTACTTGTAGGATTAGTTTTCTACTTATTTGAAATTTTAAACGCTTAAATTTCCTTCTTGATATTTCTGAAAACATTAAAAATTAATGGAATACGGAGGCAAAAATATTCCTCAATTCTTCTTTCGCTTGAAAATTATTATATTATAAGGTATTTGCTCCCTCCTTTATGCACACCTTCGTGGTGTAACGGTAGCACACTCGGCCCGTATTCGAAAAGTCTAGGTTCGAATCCCGGGGAGGTCACTGCATATTTTTCACGTCTCTTGCTTCAAAATAACCTAATGTCTCTACAATGTGAACATACATTTATAACTTTTAAAACCTGAAAAATACATTTCTGGTATGTTATCGTCATGCGATGATTTGCAGGTGCTTTAATTATACCAGTATATTTTAAAGCTACCATGATTTTGAAACGCATTATTTTCGACGACGACGATATTACGATAATTTAGAGCTACGATGTTTTTTCCATGCTGTCTCCTTCTGAGGTGTTTTGTATAGCGATTACTTTTCCTTGCGTTGTTTTTACCGCGGAGTTTTCTTCCATGACGTTTATACCACGATTTTTTCGGTGGACACCCTGGATCTGTCCTTTGAA
Organism: Stegodyphus mimosarum; assembly: GCA_000611955.2. NCBI lineage: Eukaryota > Metazoa > Arthropoda > Arachnida > Araneae > Eresidae > Stegodyphus > Stegodyphus mimosarum. The sequence goes on along the minus strand of KK113537.1, from coordinate 204,704 downwards.
GGTAGAAATTATTACACAGTTCGATAGTGAATTTAGTAAAAATTAAGTACACTCGTAATTATTTTTAAAAGGAATTTATACGCATTTACATTGAATTATTCTAAATATTTAAACTCTGAAATTTATTTTTATACCATACATTTAAAGCATTATTTCTCTTTCTCGCCGTCGTGAAGTTACTAGGATTCAGAAAATTAAATGCCTTATAACGGTTAAAAATCGATATTTCTATACTTTCCTAACTCTAGTCCTATCAAACTGCGTTCAGAAATTCATTCCTTTGAAAGGTACGTCTTCAAAATATCGAAGCTGAAATGCGATGGAATATATTTCCGTAGAAAATCTCTCTATACAATATCTACGAGTTCAGACACCTTTCTAGGGAATAAAGAATTTTGTCGATCATATAAATTGGACTTTCGTGATGATGCGGAATGTAAATTACTGATAAAAAAAGACCACTGCTCGCTTAAAGTTCCAGAAATCATTTCAGCATAAATGATCTTAACGATCGAAGAGGAAAAGTTTAAATGATTCGTCAGGTGGTGCTAAATATATACAGAATGCAATTCTTACCCCCACCTGAGACTCGTTCTTCATGATGGAAGGAAGTCAGAATTTCTGACCGGAGATTCTTTGATGAAGGCAGCAGAAGTGACTTTTTTTATATCAGTGAGAATGCTACATAATGGTGTATATTCAGCAAAAAGAGAGAATATTTTGATCTTTTTTACGTTGAAAAATATTGTTCTTTGAAAAGTTAGTTTATATTCGGTTAAGCTGGAAACTATTTTTATACTTTTGTTTTTTATCTTTACTGTAACAACGCAAAAGATTTATTCCAAGTCATTCTTGCTTTATCATTTGTGACAGGTAGTACCTATTTTAAGCATATACTTTCTTTTACATCGTGCGTATTCATAACACATTAACTTGCACAGTATTTAGGTTATATCGGCGCAAGAACATATCCTCGTTGGGATTCGAACACCAGATCTTCCAATTGCCACCTGAACGTGCTATCCATTTACATCACGAAGGTACGGGGTGAGGAGAGAGAAACCACCATCTAAACGTTCTTTTAAACATGGTAAATATTTAAAAGAAGTTACATTTTTTATCTGCGCGCAGGCGCGGATGGGGCAATCGAGAATTCGGAAAATTTACATAGGCGCCAGTGCCTGGAACTCTACTTCGTTACCTAATATTGATAGTTTAAAATGATGAAACGTTAATTTAGTTCTAGAATTTATGCAGCAAAAAAACCGATAAATTCATACGAAAGAAACATTCAATGACACCTTAAAGAAACCGAAAGATAAATTAACGGCAACCACCATATTAAACTCAGTGTGTTAACACTGTCGTCGTTATCTCATCGCAAATCCATAATTGTTGGATTTAATACCTTTTACTCCATTCAATGGGAATGCTGCCAGTAAATTTCGAAGTAGAATGTGTAGGGTTGCAGTCTGACACTCAAGAAAATGCCTGATCACGTCACTTCGTTGGACATTTATAAATCGTACCTGCCCAGAGACAAATATGCCTCTCTGCATAGTCATGCGTTATTCATATCATTATTATGTGGTAGCACGTACATTTTTCAACAAGTGTTTTCAATTGTAAAGGTGGAACCAGAATAACGCATGGACATCTTTGAGAACTTCCTAAGAATTGCAACCACTTCAGTTGAACCACACATTAATGCATTAATTTCTCAAATTCAAGGTCATATATCACATTAATTTTATGATTTCTTGTTACTTTATAATTATAAACAAAATTTATAATGAAAGTATAAATTCTCAACTACAATGTCAAATAACTCTACGTTGCTTTCATATTAAAAACAACATTATTAAATAAATTAATAACATTTAAATTATTTAAATAATAATTTTTCTCCTTGTCAATCATAGTTAATGCTAGACAGTGGCAACTCGCCATATGAATCGAGTGGACCACTGATTTACTAAAACCTTTCTATAGATGCTCTTTTTTTATGTATAATTTATATGTAAACGTTTTATATGTAAACTAAGAAACTTGAATTAACACAATCATACCCTCATATTTCACTCCTAAAGGCGAAATTTAAAAATATTTTCAGTTGCCAAATTTGAGTAAACTCGAAAATTTTCAATGAAACATACGCAATATATTATACTTCAATGAAACTTACGCAATGCATTTATTTCTAAGGTCGCGAGCTGCCATTGGTGTTAGAAATAGCTTGGTACAGAATATCTAGCTTTCTTCCATTGTGGACCAAGGAAGCTGAAAGATTGGACACATCTGTTCCATTGCATAGAAGCAAGTCATTTTCCTGTCATTTTCAGATTCATCTATATGAGTTAGAGTCAGTGGAAAAGTTCGATATTAAGCATTAATTTTCATTCAGCTGCTGAGATAGTATTAGCTGTATCCAGTAAACATGATTAATAAATTGTGTCATAGGTGGGATTTAAATCACAGATTTTTCTATTGTTAGCTAGGTGTGCTAAACAGTTAAAGACTTAGAAGCAAATGTGTCCACTGTAATATATTTCTAAAAGAAATATAAATCAGAATTTTCTTGCACCCCGAAATAATGTTCCGGTTATTTAATGGGCAGTTGTATTCTCGTGAAAACGTTATCTGAATGTTTGTCCTCAAAATAATCCCTAATTGCTCTTTTCATGGCAACATCATCATTAAAAATCTGTGAACAACAAGAAGGCTGATCAAGTTCCGCAAACTGACATTGCTGTTTTTAAACTGCACTGACACGTTGCTGTTTTTGAGTTACTGGAAAACGTCCGGTTCATTTTACAGAGACTTCGTTTACATGAAGATGTTCATGCCAAAAGCACTTGTATAGAACAACGATTTTGCTACTATCTCCTTGAATTTAAAAATTCTGTCACTCGGTATTTACTTCTGGGCATGAGCAATATTTTTTATTTGTGTTTTCAGTAGTCGACGTTTACAAGAATCACGTACAAATTCGAAGTCTATGCGAAATTATTTTACTCATTATTTCACTGTAGAATAAAGAGGAAACGAATTAGCGTCCAGATGATCCAACGTTGTTTTATTCCTTTTTAATTAAAACCTTCTTTACGCCAAAATTAAATCACAGAGCTGCACTCAATTTTAAGAAAGAGTTTCGTAATAGTCTAGCATATCACATCATTCTTTGAACATTCATGAAAGCACTTTATGATTTCTCAACGTTCAATTCAACAAAATGTTCAATTTGTTTCATTTAATATTCCCACAATACGATTGCGAGAGGAATTGATTGATAAGCAATTTTTTATGTATGAAGCAGGAAATCTTTGGATCCGTGAAAATACATACGAAGAAGCGAATTAATTCTGTGTAACGTTATAAATTAGTGCGAAAGATTTTCTGATGATGCAGAAAATTAAAACGGATATAATTAATGTTTTGAAAGACTCCTGAAAATTCCTTACATGAAAAGAACGTTTTAATTTAATTACAGTATTAAATAGTTTTTGAAACCCGAATAATGTTTCAAAGGAATCAAATAATTGGAAGACTTTTCTTTTAAAGTTTACCTGTTCACAACTTTCCAAATTTTTGAACTCTATTTGAATTATTCAACAGTTCTTAAACATATTATTAGAATTTGGTTGCGAAGTTCAACCCAACCGAAACAACTACATAGTTAAACTTCCTACATCAGATTAATTTCAGTGCATTTCTTATCTTAGACTCCCGAAACACAAATTTATATCAATAATCATAACATAAAACTAAACGTTTATTTGTACCACGGACTACACATACTAAGGCTTCGACAGAACGTAGCAGCTATTCTTTTTGGCTAAGAATATAGCAATACTTTAAATATTTACAAAACGAATACAATCTTAGAGACTAACTACCCAATTCGAAATAAAGTATGTTTTCTAACATAATTACTAGGAAGGTTAGAAGTCGCCAAAAGTTAACACAGCTGCTCGGGTAGATGAAATACAGAAGTGGCACCCATGCTGGTTGAATAAGTTGCCAACACTCTCTCCCTGATGTATATAATCGCTCGCTATTTAAACTTACTTAGTTTGTACTTCTGGTGTATATGGAAGTGCAGGAAAGACTAAAAAATAACCTGTTATTAAAATAAATATTTTAATGGGAGAAATAGCTGTATGAAGAACATTTGAAAATATAACTTAAGCTTAACGTTATGTAAGTACAATTTCAGCTTAATGGTTGTATATATATATTTCACAGTAAACGTTAAGTCATTTCTTTCTATGGGAAACAGAGTGCCCAATGAAAAAAAGAATTTTCAATGCGTTTCCCGCTAATGGGAGTAATTTCTTGAAACATTTTCTTTTACCCTTACTGAAGTGAACATAATATTTGATAAACATGGGATTGATTAATTACCTAATCAAACGTGAATTAAAAAAAGCAAATTATTTTATTAAACATGTTTTTATGCAAAACATTTGTGCTGGTTAACTATTTATTAAGATTTTAATCTTTACTTATTCTTTCAGTATTCGTCACCAGAATGCACATTATCCTGTAGTGTATTTGAGTTGAGGGTTTTGGATCTTAAATAAACAGAAAGCGAGAGCTTCTGGCACTCGAGCGATCGCTATGTCTGAAATGACATAACGAGTTATCGCTATAGTATATCGTTTCAGAGTTCGTTACATAGAATAAACGAACGATAAACTCTGAAACGTTATAATATATCGTTACAGAGTTCATTATATTCGTTATATATTTCAGATTTCGTTATATAGAGTGCGATATACTATAGCGATAACTCGATATAGCCAGTTATTGTTATAGTATATCTTACAGTATATCGTTTCGGACATAACGATAATCGCTATGTCTCGCTTTTTTATCTATTAGGGTAGTGCGGCTGAAGAAAAACCTTGAAAAGTAAACCTGCGGAATTTTTTATAATATTACCTCAATGTTTTTGAATTTCAAGGAATATCCAGAAAAGGAAGGATACGTATTGTCGCGTTAAACGGGTTCGTGGATTTAAGAGTATCCGATGAAAACACGATGCAGAACAATAAAAAGCACAATTTATTTACAAGAATCACTATTTACAGCACAGTTCCAAAATTACCTTTAAAAGCGTCGAAAATCTACAATAAATACGCTGAAACAATCAGCAACACAGCTTCAGGCTGTAACTGTAAAGGTAGCTTCACGGCAACACTAAACTTATAATAAACACCGTGGAACAATCACCAATACACTGTCAAGCTATACTGTAAAGGTAGCTTCACGGCAAAGCACTATCTCAATCGCTTTCCGTTCACAAAACTCTCGCGTAGCTTAGCACTCACAGTAAGCAGCGATTCTCACAACAATCACAATTCTCACACTCTAATCACACTACTCGCAACAACGGCTCTCCGAAACGCAAGGGTTTATATAGCTTTTCCTTAAGTTCCACAGGTTTCGAGAAATATCTCGACAGGAAGTTATTCTAGAAGCTTCCCGATTGGACCATGGGATATCGCCGATTTGGTCGCCAAATGGGAGATAAAGTCGCCAATCTGGCAACCCTACCATACACT
>KK113537.1:175233-190398 GCA_000611955.2 Stegodyphus mimosarum | reverse complement strand
TTATTGCGGCGCGTGGTGGCCACACAAAATACTGATTCTGATCTCTTGTTCTTGTTTGTTTGCTTTGAACATTTAATCATTTATTTGTACCACTACCACTCAACTGTGTATTAAATTGCATTCAATTATGACGATTCCTTCTTGGTGTTGCAATTTTCACAAACGTGAGTGTACTTTCATTTTACATTGTTATTATTAGTTATCTAAGCAACTAATTCATTGTTTTATTTTAGATGAGACTTCATGTAAATACAGAACAATTATCATTAACTGAGATATGTTATGCAATAAAAATCTGATAAAGAGCATTCTGTAGATAGAGCAATCCTGATACCTTATATCTCTCCGGAAATATAAGCTATTAACTTGACGTTTCCGGAAATTTATCCTATTAGCTCCTTTAAGGAAGCATGGGTTCTTTACCTTAACTAACAAAAATAACGCGTAGCTGCTTCTCACCACTGGAACAACATCTTTCTGCCTGTATTTTCTATCATTATCTGAAAAGAGAAATTATTAGAATATGAAGTTTATCATAGATTCATTCTACAAAATATTTTCCCTTATGAATAATAAATTGTTCATATATATTTTGAGCAAATATAATCGTTACGATACCCAGACAGCAAATTTCCCATTTGATTAGTACAGTGGATTTGTTTCACTGTTAATTTTGTGTTCACTAAATCTTCCTTTTTGGTGAAAAAAATAAAGCTAGGAAACTGTACAGATATGCTTTATACAAAAAGTATATGATTTCGAATTTCTATCAAAATTTATCCGAACTTATTACTAGAGTTTTAACAATGTCTGAAGTGGCTGAGTACTGAAATGGATAAAAGTGGAGTACTCTGGTAATGTTTGAAGTGTTTGGATTTCGGTGGTTCAACATACCGACTGCAGGATTATCGTTTTCCATGTTTTCGACTTATAATTCAAAAGCGACCTGTTTTCCCTTAGAATGTCATTCATGAAAGCATTCTTCTATTTAGGCAGATAACCCAGCAGATAATTCAGTTGCATGTTCCAGCATATAATTAATTATGTATGGCTTAAGGTAAGATGATTAAAGATTTTGTACAACTGATTTTGCATAACTGGATTTTGTATAACTGTTTGGATTAAAGATTTTGTATAACTGTGTAAGGATTTAAAATTTTACTAACGTTTATTTTATTTTAAATCTTTACTAGCTTCTCTTATTTTTCATTTCCGGCCAGAATAAGCGCGAATAGATTTAGTCTATGTATATGAGGTTGCGAAGTGTAGAAGTATTTTAGACATGGTTTTTAGCCAAGTGGAAGAAAAGAGAGAAATTTCTCGCTGTCTTTACCACGCGTGTGCTTTTTATGTCTGCCTTTAAGACCAGAACTTAGTCTTGGCTGATATTTGAAGATGTATTGTAGTCTTTGCATTCTGCTCACTACATACGTAGTATTAAAGGGCCAATCTTCGCGTTACTACTCTCTGTAAAGCATCTTAGTTCTTATTTAGTTAGTTTGTTTCTTATTTTCTATGTTTTAGAACCAAAGTGTTGGTCTTTGTATTCCGAAGTGCGGGAGTGTTTGTACGCTGTGAGAAATAAAGAGTAAGGTTAACCCCCTTCTTATTTGTGTTGTCTGTTCCACGCACACACGAACATGGCTTTGAGTAAACTCCCTGTTCTTATTCAGGACTCCAGTTGTGTAACAAAATCAACTAGAAGGAACAGTTGTCCTAATAACTGGGCTACCGAAAGGCTCTTCTGTCTTCTTCTCTGCCATGATGAATTGCTGTTAAAGTAGATTTTATATCGAATACTTCTTCTTACTATAAATATAGAAAACCATTTAGTAACTACTAAGCTCCTAAATCTCTAACGAATTATATAACGCTTTAAATTAAAATGACCAATCAGGATACTCTTGTACGTAGAACGTTCAAGCTCTTACTTTTAGTTCCCAGTGATCTGTCTGGAATAAAGTATTTGGAGTGTTGATATTTATTGTAAATGTTCCAGTTTGACTAAAAATTTCCTTTGCTGATGTTCCGTCTTGATTAGAAACAAACTTTTCTCTGCCTCGGAATGGCAACAGTGGGAACTTTCGATTTATAATGACGCAGCTCGCACGCTGTTCATGAGATGTAACATTAGATTCGATACCAGACTAGATTAATTTGTTAAGTATTTTAATAAATTCCTTTAAAAACTAGACTAAGTATTTTGATCATAGAATAATAACTAAAACACCGCTTTCAGAAATTCAGATGTGGCATACGTGGTTAAAATTTAGGCATCGCCATTCGTCTGTTCAAATAGTGTACATAGGTGCGTACATAAACATTTTTTGGTGCATCGGCTTGGAAGCCGGCTAACATTCGAAATATGGATTCGTAGATATGGATTAGCACGGTGTGAAGTGTGCGAAGACGGCAAAGGTAGGATAAGTTTTCTATTTTAAAGTGTAATAAAGCGTAATTATGGAAGATCCTGTCGCTAAGCTTAAATCGAAACGCAAAGTATTAAGGACTGCAGTGTCCAGGGTACTAAAGAAAATTGAGACAGAATTAAGTAAAGATTATGTTAATATAAATATAATAGAATAAACTTAAGACACATTAAAGGAAAAAGCAAAAACTCTGAGTGATTTAAACACTCAGGATTTGAAGGTCGCAGAGGATGAATTTGAACTTGAAGTTTCATCCGCTCTAGAATATGAAGAAAAAATACAAGTATGGCAATTTAGAGCAAGGAAAAAATTGACGGAATTGAACAAACTCGAAAATTTGGATAAGGAAATTATGAACATATCTAATGAAACCGCTATAGATTCCAAAATTGAAAGTAACAAATTTATTCGCCTTCCAAAATTGACTACCCCTAAAGTTTTTAGTAATTCTGGCAATTGGCAGGAATTTTGGAGTCAATTCAATGTAGCTATCCGTAACAATGACTCATTATCGAAAGTAAATAATTTCGGTTACTTTTTGTCGTTACTAGGTGGGGTAGCTTATAATGCCCTTACGGGACTTTCGCTTACAAATGAGAACTACGATTGAGCTATACAATTTTTAACTAATAGGTTTGGGAGAAAAGATTGAGTAATAAATGCTCATATGAATAAACTGTTATCTTTGCCTGTTAGAAATGTAAGGGATATAGAAAATCTTAGGAATTCATATGATCAGTGAGAAACTCAAATTAGATGCTTAAAGTCAATGAACGTGGTATCAGAAACTTACGGTAGTTTACTTTGCCCAATATTGTTAAAATTAATTCCATCAGAGATTACATTAGAATACAGTCGCGATAGAAACAGTGACCAAACATGGAACGTTAACGAATTAATGGCATTTATTCGTAAAGAAATAGAAAGCCGCGAAAGAACTACACAGTTAAATGACAGTAGAGAAACAAAAACAAAACACCGAGCGGAATTAATTCATAACTGGAGGCATAAATCAAACGATCGTCTGCACTCCGCTCACGATAATGTAAACAATAAGCGCAATAAACAGTTCGATAAAAATTCGCCGAAAACGTATGAAAATATTGTTCCAGTCGCTAGGAGTAATTGTACATATTGTGACGAACTACACGATTCGAAGCACTGTGAAATTAAAACCGTGGAGGAGAAAATCTAAGTAATCACAAAATCTAAGTAATCAAGCTCAAGAGAAAACAAAGCTAATGACAAAAAGAGAAGTTCTTAAAACCATTGGAAAGCTTTACGATCCTATTGGATTTATAAGTCTATTCACTATTAGGGCAAAAATACTAATGCAGGAAATTTGGCAACTTGAGGCAGATTGGGATGATCCTTTGCCATTGGACTTTGAAAACAGAATGAAGAAATGGACTAATGAACTGTCAGCGATTCAGAATATAAACATTCCGCGACATTATTTCCGAAAGACTAACAAGTCTGAATTCAGAGATATTCAAATGCATTGTTTTACCGACGCAAGCCAGAAAGCATATGGAGCTGTAATATACTTGCGGTACGTCACGAAAGGCAGTGAAATAGGAAGTAGTTTCCAAAACCATAGTAGCTCCACTGAAGAAGCTGTCCCTTCCAAGACTAGAGCTGATGGGGGCGCTCATCGGATCAAGATTAGCCTCAAATGCGAAAGAATTGTTAGAGAAAAGATTCCACATGAATGTATATTTTTGGTCAGAATCTTCTGTAACGTTACATTGGATAAAGGGCGATTTAATTAAATGGAAGCCATTCATCCAACATCGAGTAATGGAAATACGAGAGAAAACATCACCCGAGTCCTGAAATTATTGCCCTGGTGATGAAAATCCAGCCGATATGCTGACCAGAGGAACGAAGACAAATTTCACGAAATGAATAACGTTATCTGAACTACGAAATAATGACATGTGGTGGCATTGACCTAAGTGGCTACTACAGAGCATCGATTCGTGGCAGAATCAGTTAGAGATTTCAAAGATAATGAAGAGCTTCAACTTCGAAAGGAAGCTGTGGTGACTCAACAGTCAGAGGTGAAAAACCGTTGAGAACGAATTCATTAAAAGGTATTCATCGTTTAGCAAATTAATTAATACTACTGCATGGTGTTTAAGGTTTGCGAACAATTGTAGAACCAATCCGCCATTATGAAAAGAAAGTTTTTTGAGTTCTTCTGAATTAGAGAATGCAACAAAGGTGCTAGTCAAATGTGTACAGCATTCTGAATTTCAACCTGAAATTAAGTGCCTCCAGTCGAAGGTTCAGTTCCAAGTAATAGTAAGGTTTTTATCCTTAAATGTATTTCTTGATGAAGATGAAGTTTTATGAGTTGGTGGGGGATTGAGTCTCTCCAATCTTTCAGAAGACCAGAAACATCAATTTCTTTTACCCAAAGGACATAATTTCACTGAGTTACTCATAGATTATTATCACAAAAAATCTCTTCATTCGGGCATTCAAACAACACTTTCTCTGATTAGACAATTATACTGGATACCCTCCGGACAAGATAGAGTTAGACGCGTTATAAATAAATGCATGACATGCTTTCGGACAAGGAACCAAACCATAAACCAGATGATGGGAGACTTACCCAGAGATATAGTTGTAATAGCCAGACCATTCGAAAAAATAGGACTGAACTTTGCAGGTCCAGTTATCATCAAGCCTAATTTGAAAAGATCTAGATTTACTCCAAAGTCATACATCGCGATATTTATTTGCTTTAGTACAAAAGCTATTCTTTTCGAAGTAGTATCGGATTTGTCTACTGAAGCATTTCTAACATGTCTTAGAAGGTTTATTGCCAGACGATCCAGGCCATCCATTGTTTGGAGTGATAAGGCTACGAACTTCAATGGAACGAAGAATGTTCTCGATAAACTCCTTAGAATTTGTAGGTCGGATCCCATTCAATGCTTTAGTTCCGAAGAGGGTATAAACATGGATATTTATTCCTCCTTCTTCCTCGCATTGTGGCGGATTATGGGAGGCTAATATAAAATCAATAAAGAGAATTTTGACAAAGGTCACAAAAAATGACAATTTTGAACGTTGAAAAGCTGTATACATTAATTAAACAAATACACTCACGTTTGTGAAAATTGCAACACCAAGAAGGAATCGTCATAATTGAATGCAATTTAATACACAGTTGAGTGGTAGTGGTACAAATAAATGATTAAATGTTCAAAGCAAACAAACAAGAACAAGAGATCAGAATCAGTATTTTGTGTGGCCACCACGCGCCGCAATAAGTGCTGCTACACGACGTGGCATGGAGTCAAACAAAGTTTGAATGTCTGACTGAGGAAGAGCATTCCATATCGTTTGTACGCGTACCCAAAGTTCGTCTGCAGACGCAACAGGACGAGGATCACGAGCAAGACGCCGACCAATGACATCCCACACATGTTCAATTGGCGACATATCCGGGGAACACGCAGGCCAAGGAAGAAGCTGTACCTGCTGCGCTGCAAAGAAGGATTTAACAATCCGAGCAGTATGAGGGCGGGCATTGTCCTGTTGAAATACAGCGCCTGGCAAGCTTTGAAGGAAGGGAACAGCTTCGGGCTGTAGAACTTCACGGATATACCGGTTGCTGTTCAGATTGCCCACAATTCGTAGCAATTGAGATCGTCTATGATATGCTATGGCGCCCCAGACCATAACTCCGGGTGTTCGTCCACTGTGGCGTTCGATAATGCACTCCGGAAGGTGGCGTTCACCGGCATAGCGTCTGACACGAATGCGGCCATCATGGTACCACAAATTAAAGCGGGATTCGTCAGAAAACACGACATGCTGCCAATCAGCACGCCAGTCTCTATGCTGATTGGCCCATTGTAGCCGCAGGCGGCGATGGTCGTGCGTTAGGGGGATCCTGTATAAAGGAGTCCGTGCGCGCAGTCCACACTGCAGCAGACGTCTACGAATTGATGAAGCACACAATGAAACACCTGTAGCTATTGACCACAGTGCTGCCAATTGTCTAGAGGAAGCTGTACGGTCCGTCCGCGCCATGCGGACCAGGTGTCTATCATCGCGAGCTGACGTCACATTTCGGGGTCCACTCCCGGATTTCCGAGTTGTCCGACACTCGTCCGTCCACTGCTTCCAAACGCGCATCACTGTGCTGCTGTTACGCTGCACACGAGAGGCTACTGCACGATACGACAATCCAGCTTCACGAAGGCCGATGATTCTCCCTCGTTCAAACTCTGTAAGTTGTTCAAATCTCGCTCTCTTTCGTCGACGAGGCATAAGTACAGATTGAGTTAACGTTTACCACTAGCAGATAACCACCGATAACCATACACGCCTCGCTACAGCCGTCTATTTATTCGGATCCATCAGCCGTTCAGAGGGCGCTGCTCAGCATACGCATGCGCTACAGATTTGCAATTCTAATCATTTGCATATCATGCGCTACTTTTCATTTCCTGAAAATTTCAGCTCACTCGCGTAAGTCCTTCATGGTGTTGCAATTTTCACAAACGTGAGTGTAGAAGCTTGCTTGAACTCTCCACCTCTTTCACCTGTTTCGGCTGATCCAACCGATATTCAGCCTTTGAATCCTGGTCATTTCCTAACAGGAGCTTCACTTTTGTCAATACCAGAACCGAATGATTCTGTAGATTCTTTGTCCTTGTCTTCTAGATGGACGTTATTTCAAAAACTTAGAGTTATTTCTGGAACCGTTGGAGCGTGGAATATTTTAATCTTTTACAGAACCGTTAAAAATAGAATCAAGTGAAATCCAATCTCAAGGCAGGACAACCAGTCTTGTTAAAGGATAAAAACAAGACACCCATGAAGTGGATACTAGCTCGCATTGAGGACACCTTTCTTGGTCCAAATGGACTAGTACTAGTCGTAGACTTCAGAACTTCAGATTCGTCGAACCGTCTCCAATATCAGTCTACTCCTATTTCCAAATGATGTTGGACAATCGTCCAACGGGGGCCGGCATGTTCTGGTTTGACTAAAAACTTTCCTCTACCGACGTTACGTCTTGATTAGAAAAAAACCTTTCTTTGCCTCGAACAGTGGGAACTTAACTTTCGATTTGTAATGACGCTGCTCATGAGATGTAACATAAATTTCGATTCTAGACTAGATTAATTTATTTAGCATTTTAACAAATCCCTTTAAAAACGAGATTTTGATCATAGAATAATAACTGAACCATCGCTTGCAAAAATTCAGTTGTGGCATTTAGACACGTCGTTACATACGTGGTTAAAATTTAGCCATCACCATTCGTCTATTCGTTTAGTGTACATTGCTGCGTACACAAAACAGTAACTCTCATCGAGAGCACAGACAGAACTAAACATTTTTGACTGCTGAAAGTTGAAGTTAAATCGTCGATCTCACTGGCATAATTAACATTTTTTAACTGGTCAGTTATTTCTTATAAAATGGTTTTGATTACTCTCATGTTCGAAAACATTATGTGCTCTCCGAGGTCTCCTCCCTCAAAATCGGCACTGAGTTGCAATTAGTGCGTCGGAACTACTACACCTGTACAACCTGTGGTAAAAGTTTATACTCTAAAGGGGTTTTATAGTTATTTCTAATAAATTAAAATATTCTATAATACTTGTGTAGAGACATATGATGTCATATAGCAATAGTAGCGCCCCCATCTGTAGTAGAAAAAAGTCAATTAGTAGATATTAGATGCTAGAGGGGAAAAGCGTATTAAGCCTTTGTTTTGTAGAATTGCATATGTAGATAGCTGTATATAGTGTAAATAAATATTTAAATTAACGTTTGTTAGAATCAATCATGGATATAGAGTTCTTCATATAGATAGATTTGAGATAGGACTGAATTTAGACTTAAAATTAGCCTATCGCGACATTAGCTTTTTACCAAAATGGTGCATTCAAGCAGAAAATGAATCTTTGGGTAATTTGAAAATTTGTGTTTTCTAGGTTTGGATTAGCACTTTAGAAGTGTGCGAAGGCTGCCAAGGTAAGCCAGTATTTTCCATTTTGGTGTAATGGAAGATATCATTGCTAAACTCAAATTGAAACGAAAGGTATTCAGGACCGCAGTGTCCAAGATATTAAAGAAAATCAAGACTGAATTAAATGAAGATGATATTAGTATAAACGTAAATGTATCAGAAGAAACTCTAGATCAATTAAACGAAAAATGAAAAGTTTTGAAAGATGAGATCCAAAACTCGAAATGGAAGAATTTGAACTTGAAATTACAAAGGTTCTAAAATATGATGAGAAAATTCAATTATGGCAATTTAGAGGAAAAAAAAATTGAAGGAATTGAATAAGCTCGAAAGTTCGGACAATGAAAATAGGAACATTTCTAATGAAACCATTACAGATTCGAGAAATGAAAATAACATTCACTCGTCTTCGAAAATTAACCATTTCTAAATTTTATGGTGATCCTTCAGATTTGTTAGAATTTATGGGTCAGTTGGAAAATGCAATTCACAAAAATTCGAATTTATCAAAAATAGAAAAATTAATTTATTTGAAAAGCTTTCTTGGTGGCTCAGCTGCCAAAGCTATTTCTGGTTTCGCTGTTATCGAAAATAATTACGAAGCTGCTCTTGAACTGTTACATTCCAGATTTCGGCAAACGAACATCTTAATTAATTCGCATTTAGGGCAACTCTTAAGTATTTCACCTGTTAGAAATCCTAATGATGTAAACGGATTAAGAAAACTCCTCGATCGCACCGAAGTGCAGATAATAAATCTTGAAGCATTAAAAATAGACTTTAATTCCTACGGAAATCTTTTAACGCCTTTAATTTTGAAATTACTTCCTAATGAGTTTGTTCTTGATTATAGCCGAAAAATTAAAGACGAAAATTGGGACTTAAAAGGTCTGTTAGACCTTTTGAAGAACGAAGTAATCAGTAGAGAACGCGCGGCTTCTGTTAATTATAACTCTAAAGAGAAATTCTTCCTGTTAGAAGGCCACTACCTTTCAAATCTAAACTTCAGTCAAAACAAGTAAGCCGTCGACAGTTGAATTATTAGCAGCGTCAGCCGAATCACTGTGTCTGTTCTGCGGGAACGGATGTTATAAATCTACGGATTGAAACTTTAAGTGTGGAAAAGTAAAAAAGAGATTTTGAAGAAGCAAGGCAGATGTTTCTTATGTTGGATAAAAAGCATAGAATTAAAGACTGTAAACAAAAAGTAAACTGTAGCTTCTGCTGTAATAAACATTCGAAAGCCATTTGTTATTCATTTCGTCAGAAAAAAAGATAATGATAAACTTGAAAAGAAAATATCGGACTCTAAAGTTATTTCCGCTGTTTCGTCATATAATTCCGATGAAAATAGATCTAATAAAATATTATTACAAACTGCTTCTGCTCTGCTTCGAAATAATGATAAATCTGAAAATGTGAGAATTCATCTTGGTAATGGCTCAATGAGATCTTTCATAACTAAAGATGTATCTAGTAAAATGGATCATCCGATCGTTAGAAAAGAATCCCTTTCTGTTTACTCATTTGGAAATAAAACCGCGTTAGAAGAAACCTTCAATGTTGTTAAAGCCAAACTAGAAAATGTTGGCGATCCCAAACTTAGTATATATGTTGCATTTCTCGAAGTCGAAAATATATCCAATGCTGTCCTCTCCGCTCCAGATTTGAACTTTGCTAAGGAAAATAAAGTTTTACAAAATTTACAATTAGCTGACAGTTGTAGGCAAAGTGACAAAACTGATATTCTCATAGGGGTAGATTTCTGTTATTCTACACTCACGTTTGTGAAAATTGCAACACCATGAAGGACTTACGCGAGTGAGCTGAAATTTTCAGGAAATGCAAAGTAGCGCATGATATGCAAATGATTAGAATTGCAAATCCGTAGCGCATGCGTATGCTGAGCAGCGCCCTCTGAACGGCTGATGGATCCGAATAAATAGACGGCTGTAGCGAGGCGTGTATGGTTATCGGTGGTTATCTGCTAGTGGTAAACGTTAACTCAATCTGTACTTATGCCTCGTCGACGAAAGAGAGCGAGATTTGAACAACTTACAGAGTTTGAACGAGGGAGAATCATCGGCCTTCGTGAAGCTGGATTGTCGTATCGTGCAGTAGCCTCTCGTGTGCAGCGTAACAGCAGCACAGTGATGCGCGTTTGGAAGCAGTGGACGGACGAGTGTCGGACAACTCGGAAATCCGGGAGTGGACCCCGAAATGTGACGTCAGCTCGCGATGATAGACACCTGGTCCGCATGGCGCGGACGGACCGTACAGCTTCCTCTAGACAATTGGCAGCACTGTGGTCAATAGCTACAGGTGTTTCATTGTGTGCTTCATCAATTCGTAGACGTCTGCTGCAGTGTGGACTGCGCGCACGGACTCCTTTATACAGGATCCCCCTAACGCACGACCATCGCCGCCTGCGGCTACAATGGGCCAATCAGCATAGAGACTGGCGTGCTGATTGGCAGCATGTCGTGTTTTCTGACGAATCCCGCTTTAATTTGTGGTACCATGATGGCCGCATTCGTGTCAGACGCTATGCCGGTGAACGCCACCTTCCGGAGTGCATTATCGAACGCCACAGTGGACGAACACCCGGAGTTATGGTCTGGGGCGCCATAGCATATCATAGACGATCTCAATTGCTACGAATTGTGGGCAATCTGAACAGCAACCGGTATATCCGTGAAGTTCTACAGCCCGAAGCTGTTCCCTTCCTTCAAAGCTTGCCAGGCGCTGTATTTCAACAGGACAATGCCCGCCCTCATACTGCTCGGATTGTTAAATCCTTCTTTGCAGCGCAGCAGGTACAGCTTCTTCCTTGGCCTGCGTGTTCCCCGGATATGTCGCCAATTGAACATGTGCGGGATGTCATTGGTCGGCGTCTTGCTCGTGATCCTCGTCCTGTTGCGTCTGCAGACGAACTTTGGGTACGCGTACAAACGATATGGAATGCTCTTCCTCAGTCAGACATTCAAACTTTGTTTGACTCCATGCCACGTCGTGTAGCAGCACTTATTGCGGCGCGTGGTGGCCACACAAAATACTGATTCTGATCTCTTGTTCTTGTTTGTTTGCTTTGAACATTTAATCATTTATTTGTACCACTACCACTCAACTGTGTATTAAATTGCATTCAATTATGACGATTCCTTCTTGGTGTTGCAATTTTCACAAACGTGAGTGTATAATTTCATGTAAAATTAAAATGATTTCAAGAAATGTAGTAGTATTTGGGTGGTGTTTGCAGGGTTAAGTAAATAGTGAATTTAGTGAATTATTAACTATGAAAGTAATAGTAAATGAAAACTTGATACCCGATCAGTTACAACAGTTTTGGAAGCTAGAAAGCGATACTCGAAACGACAAAACTGTTGATTTAAAAATTATGAAATCCTTCGAATCTGATATCAAGTATAAGAACGACAGACACCAAATAAGATTACCATGGAAACCAAATTCAAAATATCTAATGGAAGATAACAGGGATATAGAATTTGAAAGATTTAAGAAATTAAGTAACAAGTTTAAAATTGATAACCCTTTGTTTGTTCAATATACAGAGGTTTTAAAGGATTACGAATTAAAACATATTATTGAACTAGTTAAGGAAGACGATCGAAATGACAAGACCCTGTTTTAATTATCTCATAGGGCAGTCATCAGAAATGATAGAGCAACAAGCAGACTAAGAATGGTTTATGATGCTTCAACCCACAGACCAAAAACACTTTCTTTAAACGACTGTTTATATAAGGGTCCAAACTTATATCTTGATATTTTTGATTTACTGATAAAATTTAGACAAAATTCGATAGCCTTTACAGCTGACATTACAAAAGCCTTTTTACAGATAGAGTTGAATGAAGAAGACAGGGACGTTACACGATTCTTTTGGAAAGATGATCCCGATGATAGCAATGACAACTTGAAAACCTTTAGATTTACAAGAGTTTTGTTCGGAGTAAAATCTAGTCCCTTCTTACCCGCTGGTACCATTAAGCATCACCTTAAAATATTCAAAAATATATCATGAAACAGCAGAACTCTTCAGCAATTGTTCGTATTTTGATGATATTATTGGTAATCAACAAAATTTAGAACAAACCCTGAACACAAGTTTAGAAATTGTGAACACTTTTAATGAAGCTAACATGTCACTACATAAGTGGCATACTAATTCAAAAGAACTCAAAGACATTTGGAATCACAAAGAATTTCCGATACAAGAATCTCCTGAAGTTGTCCCGATCAAAGTGTTAGGAATTAACTGGGATACGGATAATGATAATTTTTGTTTTGACACTCAACACTTAACAAATTTCATATCCTTGTCAATTAACTCGAAACATTTTCTATTACAAACCGCAGAGCGTATTTTTGATCCTGTCTAATTTTACGGTCCTTTCACCATAAGAATAAAGTGACTGATCCAGGAAATCTGGTCTGCCAAAATTGATTGGGATGAAGAACTGCCACCTGATTTTAGTTATAAATGGAAAGCCTGGTACGAAGAAATTGAACCACCTCAGGATTCCCCTTTACTATTTAGAGGGAATATTAGAGGTAGATCTGAAACAAATAGAACTCCACCGCTTTTCTGATGCTTGTCTGAAAGCTTATGGATGCGTTGTATATCTAAGAATAGTTTTGAACAATGGAACTTTTAAAACAATTTTTGTTACTTCCAAGAGTTGCACCTCTGAAATCACTTACACTTCCTAGATTGGAACGCTTTTGTTAAGCGCGCTTTTGTCCGCTAGATTGAGTGATAAAATTGCAAAATGTTTAAAATATGAAATAATCCCCTTCCATTGGACTGATCCTCAAATAACTTATTTTTGGATTCATGGATCTCCAGAAAGATTTAAAACTTTCGTCAAAAACAGAAAATTTTTTTATGGCTTTTAAATGATTCGTATTAAGGCGAGGACACTGTGACACAATTTAATCGGATAATGCCAAAACCTTTCAAAAGGTAAATCAACAATTCCAGTATTTTTCAAAAATACTGAAGGATTCCAATTTTCAAGATTTTATTGCCAGTAAAAAGATAAGCTGGAAATTTGTTGCAGAACGTGCTGCATGCTGGGGAGGATTTTACGAAAGTTTAGTGAAGTTTCTGAAGGATTGTTTGAGAAAAATACTTGGAAAAGCCCTATTAAATTTTGAAGAGTTGACTACTATTTTGACAGAAGTTGAATATGTCATAAATCAAAGACCTTTAATTTATACTTACAATGACTTGGAAGAACCAGAGCCTCTGGACACAAGCACACTTTCTCAACTTGAATGGTCGAAAAAAACCATAATTATCCACTTCATTTTATCGAGGTGATTCACAAGAATTCGAATTGAAGTTATTTGATGAAACGACAAGTGTACTAAATAAGACTTTTAGAACATCATTGGAAAAGATGGAACGAGCAATATCTACTTGACTTGCGAACGGCCTACCATTCGGGTACTCTTAATCCTATAAAAGAATTAAAGGTTGAAGATGTCTTTCTTTTGGAAGTATCTAAAAAGTCCAAAATCTTATAGTAACTTGATGTGGTAATAGAGTTATACAGAGGAAGAGATCAATATGTCCGTTCATGTTTAATTAAGACACCCAAAGGACAAATTAAGAGACCCATAAGACTCTTATATCATTTGGGAGTTGTAAACAAACATGAGAACTGTTGACTGAACTATCTACTCTGACATTTAAGGTGAACTTTTTGAACTTATTGATTATTCAGTAATTTCTTATGTTTAATTGATTAATTTGCTTTATTTTATATTTTACTAGATGTTCAAGATATTCTTTCTTTTTTTTATTTGTGACAGTAAGTAACTGTAAGTATTTTCATTTTATTTGAATTTAATTGTTATTCTTCATAATCGTGTGAATTCCATAAGTTCAGGTGGAGAGTGTAGAGAAATATGATGTCATACAGCGATAGTAGCTCCCTCCATCTGAAGTAGAAAAAAGTCAATTAGATGTTAGATGCTAGACGGGAAAGGCGTATTAAGCCTTATCCTTTGTTTTGTAGAATTCCATATATAGATTTATTAACTGTTTAACTATATATAATGTAAATAAATATTTAAATTAACGTTTCTTAGAATCAATCATGGATATAGAGCTCTTCATATAGATAGATTTAGATAGGATAGAATTTCGACTTAAAATTAGCCCATCGCGACATTAGCCTTTCGTCACAACTTGTGTTATATAGATCTCTATTATATAAATTAAGCTCTATCTTTAATTATCGCTTAGATTTCTTCTTTAATTTTTAAGTGGCTTTACAAATTTTGTATTTTTTTAAAGATATATTACAGCTTTTTGCGAAGATATTTGAAGCATGTGAGTATGCATAAGAAGTAATATTTTTGTCATTTTTGATGTTTCATTCCGAAATTTATTATTATACCGGTAAATAGTCATAGTTACATGTATAAAATGCATTTTTTATGAAAGTTTAAAATAGAATACTTTATTCGTAAATTTATACTTTAATTGCATTTATCTCAAAACGCTGTTACAACTTGCGCACAGAATATTTACAAAATTATTTAGGTAACTCTCTTGTAAATTTGTATACACTTAACAACAATTATGATTACCCTTGTATTATACTAACATTGATATACATTTTAAATAAAAGATTTTATGACCTTGTTAAATGTAAAAATTATGCAAAATTAATCTTTATTTATATATTATAATAT
>KK113537.1:154335-175119 GCA_000611955.2 Stegodyphus mimosarum | reverse complement strand
AAGTTGAATTTTCGGAAAATGAAAACATCATTTTATTTAAGATAATTTTTAAGTATGTAAATATTAAATTTTTTTCATTAATTTACTTTTTATTTTATTATAAATAATAAATCTAGATACTCTGAAAGTTTTATGTATATAACTGGAATACCGTTTTTTTAAAAAAAATAAGAAACATTGTCCTCTTAATGTACTGCCTTTTCAAAGGGCGACTCGGGATGAGGTAATCAGATCGCCAGATCCTGGTCTTGAGGAATTATGGACCATTCCCTTTTAATCCGGCGCCAAATGTAGAGTCATTAGAATTTTCGATACCAGGAAACTGAAGAAATCCGCAGTACCGTCGCTGGGATTCAAACGCTGGGAATCCCGAATACTCGTCAAGTGTGCTTCCAGTTACACTACAAAGGCATGCACAAATAAGAGAGAAAATACCTTATAATATATGTGAGAAAGTCTAAAAGAAAAGACTAAGCTAATACATATGTTACATCCCTTAGTTAATTATTAGACAATGAGATGTTTTGTGCACTGAAACACAAAATTCTCTAAAACACTTTTCTTAATTCTACACCTTTTCGGATCATTATTAAAAGTAAATATCATATTAAAGAACCTGTGAAATAATTTGCAGTATTTACCAGTGCACAGAAAATTTGTAGATTTTATTGCATCTAAAAACTAGAATCGTTGGACTGGGTAGAGTGTATATAAGCTAATTATACCATGCTCATGGTTCTAATTCACTTCTTTTTTTCTTGAATATGTTTCCAGGTACCGTCAAAGCTTACTATCTCATTTCTGTGATATGGCCAAAGAGTTTATTTTTGCTGGGAGTAGCTACTGGGCCAGCAGTTATATGGAGATACAACTTAGCGATATGATGTAGTGCCTTTAGGTCTAAGCAAAGAAAAGAAAACAGCCAGTTTAAGAGTAACCCACGAAGAATATTTTACTCTAGTTAACAGCGAAAAGAAAAAACCACTTAAATTTTCGTTGGAATTTTTTTTTGCTTTTTAAAATACTGGTTTTCAAAGCTTTATTTCGCCTTTATGACTTCATTTCTTGTATCTGGGACATCCGTAGCAATGTACACAAATGATGTAACTTTAATTAAAACATATGAGGGTTTGATTACTTTAATAAGCAATAAAGCTACTAAAAATAAAATTTGAGGTTTAATATCCGTTCTGCTTAATTACTTTCGTCATACACAATTAAAATGAAGATTTTGCTTTTCTCTTATAAAATATTACCAAAAGCAAGTGCTTTTTAGGTATATATAAAGAAGCACACATGTAGTAAAATTTGCATTATCTAACTTAATGGTTTGTTTCATGATAAATTTTATTTTATTTCATTCCACAGTTTTATTATTTACATTTTATATCAATCTCGATCAGCCAATGAAGAGAATACATTTAGAGATTAGCTAAAAAAAGCACTTTCTGGAGTTTTTTACTGACTAACATTTTTCTTTATTTAACCACTCTATTTATGAAACAGAATAATTTTAGAGCCTATTAGTAAGTTTATGAAATTTTCATTACATGTTCTTCATTATTTTAGATATAACGGTGGACTGAATTTTTAATTCCATGCCCTGCAAACCTAAATAAAAACACATGTGGCCCCAAAATGAACCTTTTTATGAAACAATATCTTTAAATTAGCATTATCCCCTCCTTTTATTTAGTATATTCCATTTAATTATTTATCTTTCCAATTAGGGCGTAGATTAGCTGTGGTATAAGGTTTCTTATTATCCGAATTTTACGTTGTTCACCGGATTATCGCTATTACGAATGCTAGAACTAGCATTCAGTTAAAAGTTTCTCAATTAAAATAGCGATTTCAAAATAACAGTTACATTGATTACAAGAGGAAGCTGCAGGGGGAGAAGAAAAGTAAATATGAGCATGTGGAAAACAAACAAAGTCTTGATAGATTCTGAAGTGGAATTCAAAGTTTATTACAGAGTGGAAAACTTATTAGGATTAAATAAAGGTCACCTAAAAATTAATTACATTTATTAAGCTCTCTCGTCTCTCTCTCGGTGTATATATATATATATATATCTAAATCAAATTCTCATAAATCAGAACGAAAAAGAATAAAATTCCGTATTAAATATTTGAAGGTTATTTTCTTTTTGTTTTTTAAACTCAAAAAATATTTGCAAAGGTATATTATATATACACTTTCGCAAATATTTTTTGAGTTTTCTTATTAATGTTTGTGTGTGTATGTGTATGTGTGTGCGATCTAAAATATATGCAGAAAAATCCTAATTTTAATTTGCAATAGACCCTTAGTTTCTCATTTTAATTTGGGTATTTCCCCTTCCTGTTTTAAAAAACAGTAATTGCTAATAATACAAACTTTCTTAAATTGCATCATTTCCAAATTAATCTACGCCATATGACATTTACATAACACTGGCTACGTAGATGGTTTTGTGAACTAAAATTCAACCAACCAATAATAATTTTAGAGCTGCAATCAAACGGTATTAATTAGGCAATCAAACTCTACCAGAATCAAAACAAACTCATACTGAATCAGATTTAGTCCCGAACACGTCACACTTGCTTTCTGTTACTGTTTCAAGCTGGAAATGCTAGCGCCTTCAGAAGTGTTAATGTTCTGGAATACACTCGCATATTAGGGCCAGTTTATTTTGTGTCAGTTTCTGGAAATATTTGTAAATGAGATATATAAAGGAATATATTTAAATCTGCCACGACTGAAAGCTTCTTCTTTCAGCATCTTCATTACTTCAACATTTATCTTCTTCATTGGATTTTATTCGTTAAACCTGCAACTACTTCTCTATACTTCAACATTATGGCTGAAATATTCTCAAATCATCATATATATATGGTAGATATAAGAAACTAAGATAGTTTCTATAAAAAATAATTGGCAATCTCAAAATTAATATTCTGAACTTTGTGCTCTCCCCCTAAATTCATCTGTTCTCCCAGATTCGTGATTTTTCTATATTGTGTAACGCTGAAAAGGGCAGCCAAATCTAATATTAACCAATCATAACTTTTCTGTAAAATAACACCTACTCTGGTATAAATACCTCTGGCACCTAATTACGTCATCTTCTTTCCTAGCTTCCGCTACTACTGAAATATCCTCGCTAAGCTGCTTCTCCGTGTAAAAGGGGTGTTGCTCCTGTTAACCTATGTATATGAGAAAGTATTGTAATTGTTTATGATAAAAAAGTATATTGTCTACAAGAAATGAATCTAATGTGCCTCGAAATAAATATGGTAATTAGCTGAACTTGGATTGTGTCAACATCTTCTTTCATCTTTCCACTCGACTATCGAAAGCTGCTAAAAGTACCGGTGTTAACTGCGCACCAAAATATCCCTCCTCGGTCACGACGATTGTACGCTGATTCCTCTTCTATGCTTCCGGAATTATTACATTATATATATACATATATATGTATATATACTGAGTAAATTTACAGTTTTGAATCCCGAGTTGCAAGTTTTAAAACGACATTCTTAATATTTTACTAACTAATGGCCCAAAATATATTTCATGAACTTAAAAACCTCTATCAGTTAAATTCCGTTTCCTATAAACCTCGATATTTAATCTGGTTCATCTTATTTAAGAGTAACTCAAGCGTTTATCACACTACACCTACGTGGAAATTTATGAAGTTTTACACCACAGCGCATGCAGCAGTAGGACCTTGACGTTTTTGCGGATCCAAAAGCTTATCGTTTTGCCATCGATTACCGGAAATTTAATAGCATGACTAAATTCCCTATTTACCCTTTACCGGTAATAGAAGAAATAATACGGAAAATTAGGTCTATAAAATTTATGACCACTCTTGATCTTACTTCAGGCTACTTTGAAGCAGCCATGAAACCAGAAGACGACGTTTATTACAAAATCGGGCACTTGTGCAATTTAAGGCACGCCGTTTGGGCTTTGCAGAGCACCGTCAAATTTTCAACGCGTATGGACATTATTCTACTTCCCGTCCTCAGAAAATCCACTTTCATTTACCTTGATACTTTCATTAGAACTAGTGATACTATTGAACAACATGTGAAAGATCTCCACGAAGTTTTTTCATTATTAAAGGAAGCAAGGATACCTATTAATGCCGCAAAATGTAAGTTTAGAACTGAAAAATTGCGATATTTAGGGTACAAAATCTCAGCTAAGGGTATCGAAACTGAGTATTCTAAAATAAAAGCAATAAAAAATTCGCCTCCGCCAAATACGGCGAAAAAACTTTCATCTTTTCTTGGCATGTGCTCGTATTACCGTTTACTTATCCAAAATTTTGCCAATATTGTTGAACCTCTTTTAGTTTCTACGTTTGCGTGGACAGCGGAGGCAAACACGACTTTTGAACAGTTGAAAACAGCTCTAATTAATGCCCCAGTGTTAAAATTCTCGGAAGGGGACGAGAACTTGGAGATCTCGCCTAATGCTTCAGGTTACGCCGTGGGTGCAGTTTTAACCCCAAAAGGGCAACCCTTAGCATTTGTTAGCAAAACATTAAACCGGACACAAAGGAATTACACAACGACGGAAAGGGAAACGTTAGCCATGTTAATGGAAGTTCAGGGTCTATTTTGGAAAAACCCCAGTTACGATCTACTGAGATCATGCGGCCGTAGGTAGATTATATTCTGGAAAGAATTTAACTCCTAGATTCATTAGATAGGCCTTAAAGTTACAAAAATACAACTTAATAATTAAGCACACTCCCGGGAAGGAAAATACCATGGCCGACGCCTTGTCAAGAATTAAACTGGATGAAAACGGTGATCAAATAAAATGTGCTACGTTAACTTCTAAAGTTTTAGATTCCCGAGACACAATCATAGCTGAATTGCTGAAGGATCCAGCATTCGGTAATATCTATGCTTTTTTAAAGGATACAGATAATTTTGAACATGTAGACCTTGCTGCAATTAGAAATAGGGCCCAAAATTACGAGGTCATAGATAATCTGTTGTTCTATACTAAATCGACAAATGAAAACCATGAGTTTAAGCCAGTCATCCCAGCTACACTACGTTTAAGCATTTTGCAGGAACTTCATGACGTCCCCACAGCCGGACATTTAGGAGTGAAGGAAACAGTGCGTAGAGTACGCGAAGCGGTGTATTTTCCACAACTACAGAAGGTGGTGACAGCGTATGTCAGGTCCTGTAATTTATGTCAGTTAATTAACGACGTTAATTATAGCCCGGTCGGTTATCTAAATAGTATTCGCGCGACTTTTCCTAACGAGATCCTTGGAAGAGACCTTCTTTGCCCTTTTCCCCAAAGAGAGTTAAATAAAAACCGATATTTTTTGGTGACTGCAGACGATTTTTCTAAGTGAGCAGAAATAATCCCCCTAAAGCGAGCGTCGGCTAAATTAGTTGCAAATCCGTTCTTACACAGGCATATTTTAATCCACGAGAACACGCACCCATTTTCAAACACGAGAACTCGCACCGGGTATCTCATACCCTAGTTCATTTATGCTATTTAAATATCTATTAATACTGCTTATAAGCAAACTTTATGTAATTATATATTACAAAATAATAAATTAAAGAATTTTAGTGAATTTAATAACATACTTACGTATTTAAAGACAATTTTGACAAGCTACATACTGATGTTCAACACAGAGGGTTTTTTCACATTTTTGGCACATAAACCTTGATTTTCTGTCTTTATTACATGGACAAAATACACATCGTTTATAATTTGCTGTGAGTTTTTTTGCAAGTGGTTCAATATTAGTGATCTTCAGTTCCTTAGAAGTGCTTGGATAACTTGTTTTTCCTTGAGGCTTGCAGTTTCTGTGTTGTTCTCAAAGAACCAGTCCCAATGTTTTCAAAAAGAAACGCCTGTTTTTGAACTGTATAGGAGGATTTTTGGTGGACATTAAGAAAATCCTGGCATTAATAGCAGCCACATTCAACACTGAAAATAAAATAACCATTGGCCAACGATTTGATAACCTTGCTGTAGTGTATGCTGCAGCCATTTCATCCACAACGTCCACAGCTCCTTTCGTAAGATTATAAAACGTAATGATATCTGGCTTTTTCAATTCCATGGTGGTTTCGTCTATTTTGTCGTCAGTATGCATTGTGGATAGCATAACTACATTTTTTTGCAGAATACGAAACAATTGTTGTTTCTTTTTGAAATCCAAAGACTGAAGAATACAACTCCTTTTTCACCAAAAATTCAGGCGGTATTTCTCTTTTATTTTGTCTAAATGTTCCAACCATTGTAATTTTATTTTTCAAAAGTTCTTGTGCTAGCTCATATCCCGTATACCAGTTGTCAGTTGTCAAGTTGCGTCCAGAATTGAAAAGCGGTGTCATCAACCGCATCACAATGGCTTTCGAACTACAGTCTATTTTGAAGGGTTCATCGGGGTGCTTACCAGCATAAATCTCCATATTCCAGGTATAAAATACTCTAGAATCTACTAGTGCAAATATCTTGATGCCATACTTAGAAGGCTTTTTGGGCATATACTGCCTGAATCCGCACCGCCCCCGAAAAGGTTCCAGTTTTTCATGAATTGTGACGAATTCTCCAAAGGTATATGCATTTTTACAATTTTTAACAAATGTTTCAAAAAAGTCTCTGATGGGAGCCAATTTATCAATCCCTCTTCTACTTTGACGATCATTGATATTGTCAAATCGTAGGCATCTCATCAAAAAGAGGAATCGAATGCGGCTCATGGTTTTAGGAAATATGTCAATCCCGGTTCCATTCGTAGCATACAAATCCTTCAAATTAGTGTGCGATGATTTATGAGTTCCACATAAGTATAGAAGTCCAAGAAATGCTTTGATTTCGATTTCATCCGTCTTCTTCGCATCTCGCTCTCGAGTGAAACGGTCTTGAATCGATTCTATATAAATATTTGTGCACTTCACTATCATATTTAGCATGTTGCTATCGAAGAGAACATTCCATGCATCTACGGAAGAAGCGACATCTCTTGAATAAGCTGTATTACCTGGAAGCTTGCTAATTATATTCCTTGAAGGCGTCCTAACATTTTGCCGGTATTTTTCATTCTGCCATTTTGTAACTTTATCTTTACCTATATAAAAATCGGTTGTTGACAATGAACTTTCATCTTCTGTTTCTGTCTCAATTTCAGTAGAAGAATCGTGATTGCTACAGTATTCTTCATCCTCAGAGGCAACACTGTCGTCAAATATAGGTTCATCATCACTAGAAACAGTCTCTATAAGGTGTCGAAAATATTCATTTTCGTCGTCGTAATTCAAATAGCGCGTCATAGTTCACTAAACTGACAGAAAAAAAGGAAAGATCTGACTGACGCGAGGACTCGCGCTGGTATGGCATACCCTCGACACCTGTTTCTCAAAATCTATTTTCAGAGCAGAACTAGTTTTTGCCCTGCTAAAAGAACGTGACCTTGAATACAGCTACACGAAATTCTGGCCTAATTCGATAAGAAGAAAGTAATAAAACCATTGAATGAAAATGGATCGGGCATGTCATACCCGGTGAGAGTTCTCGCGGGTTAAACAACATTGAGCACGAAGCTAAGTGTCATTAGCAAAATATGGAAAAAATTGTTAAACTGAAGTTATTGCAATAAATAGATAAAAATACTTACGTCGTACCCTGGGCAGTGGCTATGCAAGTATAGGTAATATAAAATTAGGCATTAAACTCATTATCCTAAGTTATTATTGAGGATAGCTAAACATGAATACATACAACAACCCGTATATAAGCTAATTGTACCGTTGGTTTGGTTTATTTAGTTATTGCAAAGTACGCGACGGCTATCTGCCTAAGGGAAGGGATTCCTTGCTGGAAGGAAACTAGCTAGCATTTACCTTAACATGAGGAAAACTACGAAGTCGGCCATGGAGCCAACCCGTTTACTTGGAATCAAACCTAGGTCGAATTAACTATGCTTAGCGACACTAACATCCGGCTGACGGTTGGCAATACAATAACCAATTTCAAACATGCATTTTAAGCGTGGCACACATCATAAGGTGAAATGTATTTTAAAGTAATGCACAGTAGCTTCGGAAAATTACGTGCATGCATGATATGTTAAAGTTTTATTTGTTGTAGCATTATAGTTATATATTGCGGACAAATTTAAGTTATATCTTTCCTGGATGCACATTTTTATCATGGCCTCGCTCATTGCAGGAAATTATGCAGACCTGAATGGCAGCCATTTAGCATAAAGTTAAGCAAAGTTCGCGAATGTATCAGTGCATAGGATCAACGTTTGGTGCACTCTAAGCACCCTTGCCTATTAGCAAAACGTCGAAAAGAAATTATAACCTTTAAAGCGTTAGCTTGGTTGGAAAGTTACGATTTTAGTTAGCTTTTAATTGCAGACCAATAAGTTGTAGCCTTTCTTAAAATGTATTTAGACAGACTGTTAAAGGCTAATTTCGTTCACTGCCAAGCTCAGGTGATTGGAAACTGTATTTCGTGATATTTTAATTTATCTCTGTCAAGTAGTGAGGTAGAATAAACTTAAGTTAGCTGTTTGTGTTCATGTGCTTTCACTACTTAGTTAAGCTACCAATAATAGCTTGCAGCATAGCTTTTAAGTAATATTTGAGAGCTAAGATTTAGATTTGAAATAGTTGATTAGGAAAAATAGACCCATAAAATTGTTACAATGTTATATAAAGTAAAAGTGAGAAAAAAAGTAATGTGCATTGTGAAATGTAATATATAATTGGTATTATGTGAATACAATACATACATACATACAATGGTACTACTAATGCTAAAACGATACAAACTGAAATGCAGATGTTAAGCATGTAACATATAAAATACTAAACATAAGGATATCTGTAGGTATGACAGTATTTCGATAGACGTACACAACATAGTGCGTACATACATAAGGACTTAATTATACATGCTTCTTAATATAGGATTAATTACCCATAGATGATGAATGTATTATACTACTGTATAAAGAAATTAAAATGTGATTCATAACTGAATTTAAAATATGACACGTAATTGAAATTAAAGTATCATATATAATAAATAATATTAAATGTTACGCATAATTATGATTAATAAAGAGGTTAAAATTCGAAAGAAGATTAGACCCACGTCATGAAATTTTGTTTGAGATTGGTATTGCTTCCTTAGTTTGAGAAAAGGTTGCCTGTTTATTCAACCGATTGTATACACTTTTATTACAGCTCTGGATACGTTAAGCACACATGTGTTATTACAGATATTATTTTCCAATATAAGCTTGTTTGTTTCAGCTCATGGTATTGCAGAGATAATAAGCACTTGTTTCTGGACAATCAAACGTATAGTAGTCAGGATCTTCAATTCCTCATATATGCATTGCGCACTGTCTCGGAAGCCGAAACGAAATAAATAACTTATGTACTGGCTATGTCCCGTCAGAAATTGCGGCCGCTCAGAATTACCACTGTGTAAATTATTTCTGATACTGAATTAGGTAATTTATATTATCTCCTGTCAGTATCGTCGCTTTCCAGAAAGTTTTTCACTCTCCCATCGAAAGAACCCCTAGTGGTCACTTTTATGTGCGACTTCGGAAGTGGCATATAGAGTAACCGTGGACATTTTGTCTATGGCAGCCAATTTGACAGTTTCATCTACTTTTTCACTGGTGAGTCAGCATGTGCACGGGCCCATTAGAGGTTTGTTCTGATACTACCCAACTTCGTTCCTACGTTTTCTTAGTTCTAATTTTTTTCTATCATTCCTACATAGTGCCCTGTAGAGCTTGGGGACTAAATGCTGAGACGGAATATAACTGCTGACAGGGTCGAATGCTGCAGTGAGCTACTGCCATAAGCGCTACAAGCTGAGTCTGAATCACTACATTGACAGAATTTAGTTTTCGTGCCCTCTAAAATACATTTCTAGTAGCTCGCACCACACACTACCCATAGATTGTTTCCCTTTGATTTATCGGTATAAGCCTCATATGTTTCGAGAGATGTAGCAGTTTAGTAGCAAGGTCAAATTATGCCGGGTGACAAGGCACTATTGTGTTATTACACTCAAAATCTGTGTTGATGAATTCTTTACCCTCTCTCCAAATTGGTGTACCGTCTAAAGCTAGGGACGGTGGTACTTTCTGTTTGTACTAGAAGCCCAGCTACGAGATGAAAAGATGGAAGCCCAGCTACGAGATGGAAAGATGGAAGCCCAGCTACGAGTTTTAATGCAGTGGTAGGGGATGTTCTGTATCCCCAACAGACACTCAGGGAAAACATTTGCTGCGCACATTTGAGATTTAAACGCATATCGCTTAATTCCAGCGAAATCTGATACTTAAAACTGTCATATTCGGGGTAATAAAAATTCGGAATTTTACAAACTATTACCTATGTTACATATGTTTTATAAATTTTGTTGGCGGACATATTTTAAATGAAACATAATTTTTGAGTAATAAAAATTGAAATTCATAGATTCAATTTTGCCAAAATATATCATTTAAAACAATCAAAAGTTTACATCAAATTTTAACAGAGTTTACTTTCATCAACGTAGGGATTTAATTTTGCAAACAATATTTTTTACAAATTGCTTTCAAGACCGTAATCTTTTTTATGGAAAAGATTACTTCTTATACAAGGTGTTCCAAAAAATGCTAAAGTTATTTAGCCTATATCCCTTTTTTTCAAGTTGTATGCGACTTAAAGATTTATATGTCATTTGTATGCCATAAATGAAAGTATACCGGAATATAATCAAAAACATACAATATGAAGTAGAAAGCACACATACTACGTATAACGTAATCTGCACATACTGTGTTAGATATACCTAGGTAATCACGTTGGAACGCCCATAGATGTTTATAGCAGAGGATATATGAAAGAAATTGATAAGTACTGAGTAAATAAAGGTAAATGGTTGAAATATAAAGTTTCGTGAGAAAAGAACAATCGGTATCTCGTAGTGATTGAGGCTGAGGTATGAAAGTAAAGTTACCTGATGAGCGAAGGCAAGAGTGAATGAAATGTAAGGTTAATGAGTGTAAGGTTTATGAAATTCAAAGTATGTCAGAAAATAGATCATAGTGAATATCACCTTGTAACCCAGAGTGAAAGAGTGAAATGTTATTACTTTATTACTGATACGTATAACTTCACCTTATTCAGCGATACAGATGACAATAACTCATGAATCGTAAAATTAAACAGATACAAGTAAACGACTCAGATCTTCATGTATTCAAATAATTCCTTCTTCTTACCTTCTAGGTCGTTTACTTTCCAAGTCAGTATAAACATGCATCTGATATTGTTTCGGTCGAATAGAACTGCTAATTTTTCTAGGGCTATAGCTTCAACCATCCTTTTGTTTTTAGATATCTGCTCTTTTAGTGCCTCAGAAATGAGAGTTCATACGACTTTAAGTCTGAGGCATTGGAGATCCTTTCTCCTTTGTGAGTTGCATATTTTGCTCGCCAGATTTACTTTGGCGAGAAAGAAAAGGGAAGTCTTGCATACTGTTGTTTGGATTTTGGCTGCGTTTGTTTGCTAATGACTATATTTGTAAATCATATTCCATCCGGTTGTTCAGATTTCTATACAATTTCCAAAAAGATGAATGAATTACGAATCAAAACAATTTTATTCAGTTTTTGCGTCTATCAGCAGTATTTATGAAACTACTGATTCAGAACAACAACGTTTGCGTTTGCATTCACAAAGTTTACCCTTTGTCGACTTGCCGACAATGCGCATCCTTTCTAACTCATTTTGAACAGAAGAGAGTCTAAGAAAGCTCATTTAGGTCTTGTTACATTAGGATTCATCTTATTATTTAAAATCTTATTCATTATTCGTGTTAGATACCAACTTAGTGTTACCTTTATGAAGTCTGCAATACTATATAATTTGCTAAGCTACTTTGTGATAACTTTGTAAATTTTCCTATTGCATTTGATAATGAATTCAATTATCTTTCTAAACAAAAGAAATGTCTGATATTCAGGAAACCTTTACCAAAATGGTATAAAGCAAAGAAGCGTTTTACCTCTGACTCGAGTAAATAAAATACGAGTAAATAAAATCGACCTACGAGTAAATAAAATCTAAAGTAACACTAAAGCAACAATGTTGAAAAATAAGAAAAGTGAAAAGAACTATGTATTGCACTATCGTTGAATTCATCAATAATGTTTACAAATTCAAATGTTTTGCTAAAGTTACTAGTACATCACTAATGTTTGAAAATAATTTGCACATTAGATAACTAAGTCTACAAGATGTCTGTACACGAAATGACGAATCTGAGCAAAATCGAATCGAAATGCGTTGACGTTGAAGACTGAGATTTGTAGTCGAATACAGTAGATTCTTGGAAGGCTTGAATACGACACAATGCTTGGATGCTTGTATTGGATATTTTCAAGCATATAATTCCTCACAAGCTTTCAAAGTATTTGACATATCTTTCTAAGCCTACATGACCTTTCAAAACTGTTCAACAATCATTGTAGAGTGTAATAAGTTGATGGCTATTTTTTGTAGAAACAAAAGTACTCTTAGAATACCTATTATTAAAAAAAAACAAAAGGGAAAAAAGACTGATCGCTTTTGTCACATTTTACAATTCTTTGCCAAAGGCAAAAATCCTCGTCCAGTTTCCTTGGTTTAAGCGAACAAATATATTAAAGAACTTCCTTTGTTAAAATGAAGTTGCTGAAAGAGAAAAAATTCTATTTTTAAATTTGCTTTTCTCTGTAACCATTCTACTAGAAGTATAAACTTGATTATATTTCATTTCTTTATTTTATCACTGGCTCATTTAAACAGTAAAAAAGATAATGAAGAGAGATGATTTAGGTGAACATCCAGAGCTGTAAACAAATTTTAATGGAAAAATTTTCTTTTCAGGCTATTATAAACAATCAGGATAATATGATGCTAGCATTAATGTGACGCTAGTAAAAGATTAGGTTACAATGATGTTTATTTATTTACTTATTTTATTATTTATTCATTTAAAAGTTGATTTTTATAAGGGAATTTATAGATAAAATTGTTTTCTTCCTGTGTGATATTTAAGACAACATTTTACTTTTTTGATTGAGAAAGTCTATAAAAGAACAGACAGTCTAAAAGGGAAAGCTCTGTTAAAATACCGTAATTTATTACTGCAGTTAATACACAATACTTGTAAAATTTACAGCGAACGAATAAAACATTACATTATTTTAAAATTTAATATCCGATAATATAATTACGTGAAATATATTGTCTGTCAAAACAACTGTATGTGTTCCGAAAATAGCCCTTTTGTCAGAAGTCTCAAAATGTCATCTGATTAGCATTCTATCCAGTATTAAACGTAAAACAGCCATTTTACAAAGTGTATTAATAAAACATATTAGTATACTTCATACGTCAATGCTTTTCATTATTTAAATCGAAGCAGCGGAAAGCGCATTTACGGTGGTTCAAATAACAGAATTTAATATCAGAAAAGTAATGTACTGTGAGTATTACATCAAGCAGTGTGAACAACGCAATAGTTTTATTTATGCAATAAATATTTTTTCATCTTAGAAATTCTCTGCTATTTTATGCTATCATATATTGAGACAATCGCCTATTTATGTATCTCGTTTATACATTCAACTATTAGTTTATTTTTCTTTTACAGAGAAAATATGATAAAAATAATGATTCTTAGGACTTTTAAATTTAAAATTCGAGTTTAAGTGCTATATTTTAAGAAGGAATAAAAAATATGCATCATATTCTCACTTCAGTGTATGACAATTTTTTTAATGTTTTTGGAAGCGGAACAGGAAAAAAAAACATTCCGGACCTCATCATTGCTAGTTCGACGTGCTTCCAATTACACAGCCAAAGCACATAATAAAGGAGAAATACCTTTTCTCCAGCTTAAAAGTGCCTGGGTTGGTGAAGACCCAAATGGAAAATCCTGCTGATGATGAATTATCATCCACCTCATTTTAGTTCGGGTGCCACTGTATCGTTAGGCTTGTGAAAGCAGGACCCAGTAAAACAGTGCAATGCTTTCACCGTAACTTGAATTCCAAACTTTCTGACTACTATCCCAACGTGCTTTAGAAAGGAAACATTAGAATGGAATGAAGTAAGAAGGTAGAAAACACTTTACTTGTTTATTAGTTTATCGTTAAAGCCTTAAAAAGCTAAGAGTATGAGTTCCTATATAGTGTGAAAATACATTTATTTTAACACAGTAAAAATGGAAACACGAAAAATAAAATTAAAATACTAAGATTTTCATATAAACATAGTTTATTACATAGGTTTCAAGTATTGGTTAGTCACGGGCCTTTATTTTTTATTCTCTCTATAAAGTAAAACGAAATTCAAATGCTATAAAATGACAGCTGAATTTTCAGACTTTATGTTAGAGATTTAAAATTGCTACGCGTTTGGTGTTATAAGAAAAATTTATTAAAATAAAAAAATTAACTATCTTTATTAACAAATTTATTTAAGATAAAATTTGTCATGATCCTTGACCAATTCATCTCTTCCGGTTCGTTTTCATCCACTTATGAACGTTATTTGTCGACTCTATTCGCAGAAAATAAATTGGCACACTTATGCAGGTTTAACAATAACATGAACTATATTTTATTGAAATATATATATATTCCTTTCACAAAGTATTTTTCCACTATTACATTAAAAACGCACAACTATTACATTTCACCTTTCAGTTCTTAATAATAACAGATCAAACTTCTCTTTGGAATACAAAAATAATAGATTCAAAAAATGTTTCACACGAGCCTCCGTCTTTCTCGTATCAAGCACGTTTCTTCTTCTCGTAGCCAGATTTTGCTTTCTCTCCGCTTTCAGATAGACAGTTTTTTTTTCACACGAGCAGGCCGTTGGCTTAACTGTTCTTCCATCAGGGCTTGGTTGGTAGCTTCCTCTTACCGAGCATGTGCATGACGCGCCCCTGCCCAGAATGAAATTTGTCCTTTCTTTAGGACGTATTTCATTAATCAATATCCAAGCAAATTTTCTGTACACTACTTTTACACATTCTAACTGTAGCATCCTTTTTCACCACACAAACTATAGGATGAGCAATTTCTGACTGAGAAGGTTCAATTAATCCTAATTCTAGTAACTCACGTATCTGCCCATCTACTGCTTTGCGATATGCTATGGGTATTCCATAGCAGTGGGGTTTCTTCCTAATAGCAGTAGGAATAAGTTCGATCTTGTATGTACCTACTCGGGCTGGTTGCACTGGACGTGTAAATAATGTTTGGCATTTCCTCAATAGCCCTAAAAGTCTACTCCTTTGGACCGAATCTAAATTAGACATTTCTAATCCTTCCAGAGATTCAGAAAAAGTTTTTCCTCCCTTGTTGACAGGTGTAGATTCAATTTCGCCAAACTCTTCTTCTCCCTCCAAGACAACATTTACTGTTTGAGATCTAACTACATCAAGTCTAATCTTATTCTGATGAACATGCCTTTTGGTTCCATCGGGCATTCGTACTACAAAAGAGTGAGGACTTTTCTGTTCCAATATATTTGCAGGACCCTGCCATCTAGCGTAAAGCTTATTATTAGAATCGGGAATCAAGATTATCACTTTATCTCCCATCTTAAACGTTTTTACGGTAGATCTTAAATTATGATAGTGTGCTGTCCTCTCTTGTTGAATTTCAGCTGTGAGCTTTGCCTGCTCCGCTGCCTTCTCAAACCTAGCCTTTAGATTTTGTAAATATGTATAAACAGGAGTTGCATCTAATTGTAAATTTTCATGTTTTCCTGTCCATGATGATTTTAATATCGACAAAGGTCCTTGAGGTGTCCTGCCGTACATTAGTTGAAATGGAGCCACCCCAGTTGTTGAGTTGGGTACTTCTCTATAGGCCCACAACACATAAGGAATTTGCAAATGCCACCCCCTACCTTCTTCTCTGATGACATGATGCAACATTCTTTTTAAAGTACCATTAAATCGTTCAACTAATCCATTAGATTGAGGATACCCAGGGGTCGAAAACTTAGGACTGGCCCCTATTCGTCTCTCAAATTCTTGAGTCAAATCTGCTTTAAAGTTTGTTCCATTGTCACATGCAATTACATTTGGAATACCCGTTCTTGAAAAAATATGTAATAACTCCTCACAAGTCGACTTGGCAGAGAGGCTAGTTAGGGGTATTGCTTCTGCCCATCTGGTATGCTGATCAACTAAGCATAATATATACTTATGCCCCTTAGAGCTGGGAGGATCAATCGGACCTATCACATCAATGTTTACAATTTGGAAGGGCAGATCTGGCCTCGTTACTGGGGTGATTGGTGTCCTATCAACAGTTTTAATTGGTCTAGTCAACTGGCACTCTTTACACGCCTCGCAAAATTTCTGGACGTCTAACCTCAGACCTTCCCAATAGAAAGAGTATCTAATTCTCTCCACAGTCTTCTTTACCCCCATGTGGCCACTAAACACCGAGCAATGTGCTAACTGCAAGACTTCCTCCCTTCGACTCTTAGGTACAACTAATTGTCCCACGCTTTCCCCAAGAATTTTGTCCTTATGAAAGAGAAAGTTATCCACTGTATAATAATTCCCCTTTCCTTTTTGAGCATTCTCCCATGCTCCTGCCAGAGATTCACAAGTCTCCTGCTCTCTTCTAAAAATATCCGCTGTACATAGTCTTCCTGACTGAGGTTCTTGGCTTTCACTTGATTCCACCTTTTCTTTCTCATCGAGATTCCTTCCCACACTAGTGTTTCTTTCTAGTTTCCCTGTGTTTACCTTCACAGACTTTTCATTTCTCCTAACCTCTGGGATGTTTGTGGTTTCTTCAGGTAAGTTCTCTACCACCTCACCTGTGTCATGTAACTGACCCCCTAACATGGTGAATACTTCCGGAGGAAGCAACACATCCTCTGCTAGAGATTCTGCAACTGCACACAAAATCTCTTGATGTGTGACACTGGAACTTTCTCCTACAGTGATACCCAGTGGAATGTTTACCAAAGGGCATTTAACAGCTGGACCAAATATACCCTTCAAATATATGCTCGATCCTTCCTCCAGTTGGAGATTTTTGGTTAACTCCTTTTTAACCACCGTAATTTCTGTTCCTGAATCAACGAGGGCCTCCCCTATTGTTCCATTCACACTAATAGGAACCCTTTTCAACTTACACAGCTTATAGTTGTTTACATTCCCTGGCTTCCCCAAAGGATCCACACGAGCTACCACAACTTTGTCCGCTAGGATATCATTATCCTGACCTTTTTTTACCCAGTTTACCCTAGCTTTATCCTTTTCCTCATTTCGGTTATACTGCCTAGAACCTTTAATCTGAGGACAGTTCCTTTTAAAATGCGAAGCTGAACCACATACAAAACATGTTAAACCTTTAACATTCCCTGTGTTTTTCCCTATGGTTTCTGACTCATGCCGACCGCTTCGTCTCTCTTCGACCTTAGGTTTCTCACCTATTACCTCATTTAGCATCTTAGTTTCACAAGCTTCCCTACGTACGTTGTAGGACTTCCCTTTAGCCGCAAAGAATATGTCACACTCCTTTCCAAGCTCTCTTGGCTTGAACCACGAGTCTCCCTGCCTTATACCTATGTGTACTGCAGTTTCTGTATCAAGGGTCTGGTAGATTTTGTCCGCTACCACCAACTGATTAAGACCTTCAAAGTCTGTCACCCCCCTTGATTTCACATAATTTTCCCACATGGCAGTAACTCTAGTAGAAAACTGGACAAAGGTCTCTTCTGAACTTCGTCTTGCTTTCCTGAAATTCTCCAGGCATACCTGAGGTGACGGTTTGAATTCTTTCAACACAGTTTCCTTTATTACTTCATAATTCCCATACTTATCCTCCCTTATCAATGTTAATAAATTTGCCGCTTTATCTCCCAAAAGGTAAATCAAAATTTTGGCCTTATACTCATCAGGGACACTTTCATTGATATAAGCTCTTTCTAAACTGGAGAAGAAATAGTCCCAGCCATCTGCTCTACTTGGAACCTTTACTGTCAATAACCTGATTGTTCTCGTTAACTCTTCTACTGATCTTTCCTTCCCATTCTCCCCCCGTTCGGGTGTGGTACTCCTATTCAAGTAACGATCCTGACAATCTACCTTATACTTCTCAATGGCAATCCTCTCCTCTGCCTCTAACTTTAGTTTATATTCCCTTTCTTGTCTGTCGCGTTCTTCTTTTCTTTCTACTCTTTCGCGTTCTTTTTCTCTTTCTTCCCTTTCCTTCTCCTCCTTTGCCTCCCTATCTGTAATGATAACACTCAGAAGGTCCTTTGCTACCTGCTCCTCATAGCTTTCACTAGCAAGAATTTTTTCCCTCAAGTCCAAAATTCTAAATGTAGGCAACACTTCAACACCAAACTCTTGTGCAAGGGCGACTAGATCAGCCTTTCTATGTTTGGTCAAAAATGACATTATGGGACTTTATGTTCAACTTAATTAAAATAACAGAAAATCAAAACTGAATCTCTGTACATAAAATTTTACATCAAGTCTTGAACTTCTAGTGAATCATAAACACCTGGTATCTGCATTAAATATGCACAACATCCAAATATTCAATCAAATAAAAAAAATAATGAGTATATATAAGCAATCAAAAATTAATGAATGCATGAGAATTAATGCAATCATATCTCATAAATAAAACACAAGCATTAGTTAAATTAATACTCATTCACTCATACAATAAAAGATAAATGCACTTTCAAAGTAATTCAAGTCTCATATGATAATCACACTGATAATTCCTGTGTTATAAAATACTTCTTTAAGTGTACCGTTACATTAATAGCAAAAAGTTTCATAAAAAAATGATAAATAGTACACTTAAACGAGAGAACCTGGTAGAAGGTAACTGTTCCACTTAATATGCTTCGCAGCATTCGTAAGGCTTTTACTTGAGCTTTTTCCGAGTCGACAAATATGCATCCGACCAGCTGCCGCTACTGTCATGATCCTTCACCAATTCATCTCTTCGGGTTCGTTTTCATCCACTTATGAATGTATTGGTCGACTCACTTATGCAGGTTTAACAATAACATGAACTATATTTTATTGAAATATATATATATTCCTTTCACAAAGTATTTTTTCCACTATTACATTAAAAACGCACAACTATTACATTTCACCTTTCAGTTCTTAATAATAACAGATCAAACTTCTCTTTGGAATACAAAAATAATAAATTCAAAAAATGTTTCACACGAGCCTCCGTCTTTCTCGCATCAAGCACGTTTCTTCTTCTCGTAGCCAGATTTTGCTTTCTCTCCGATTTCAAATAGACAGTTTTTTTTTCACACGAGCAGGCCGTTGGCTTAACTGTTCTTCCATCAGGGCTTGGTTGGTAGCTTCCTCTTACCGAGCATGTGCATGACAAAATTATTCAAATTTCATAAGTTATTCCAAAAGGCAGATCAATTTAGGAGGCATAATATAGTGGAATACAAAAAATTAGAAAATTTTTGTTATTTCCATCATTAGTGCTAATGAAATCGAACATTCATCTTAAAATATGTGAGATAGTATATGTATTTTCTTAGATATTAATAATATTTATATTATAACAGATATATTTAAATTATTATTCATTTTAAAACATGGTAATTATTCATTTTAATATAACATGGTAATAATACTTATATTATTAAGTTACGTTTTAAGTTACTACCTACAACAGAGAATTTAAATCACGTCACACAATTTTTACCAGATACCTTCCAATAAAAGTATTTTAGTTTTCTGTAAAATAATACTCAGCTTATAATTTTACACGTTATCGATGTAAACAATCTTGAAATTAGAATTAAAAAAATAACTAGAAGATATGCTTTAGAAAAAAGTTATAAGTTTAGGTTGTTTATTTGCAGATTATATCAGCTTTCAAGTCAATAATGTGAAAAATTAGAGAACTTAATAATTCATGCAAATATATTAAAATCGTTCGAAAATGTGCATATTTTACTAGAAATCTTTCCATAGTTTACTATATCTTCAAGGATCACTGACTAATAGAGACAATTCAGTTCACCATTCTTAAAAATTAAACGAACATAATGAGTCAAATAGAGAATAACCTGAAATTTTTCGAAAATGGTAATATAAAGGCATTTTAAGTTACTGTTAAGTGCAAATAGTTCATTACTGGAGAATAGATGAGGCATTACAGCTTGCGATTTCTTATGGATCCTTTTCCCGAATACTAAGTGAAATACCTGCATGAAGGTTTTATATTTCATCTTATAGTCTTGCGTTTGCTTTGTTCTTTGTTTGTTTTTGCTAATAACTGATTTGAACCAATATTACCAGTCCTATAAATGTCATTTTAAAGACACAAGAGTGGTATAAGAAGTGAGCTTTGACAGCTGCAATGAGTTCTCAACGACTTCGTCCTTCGTAAATGATATGAACATCTACATTACTTAATCTCTAAGCATGTTTTTAGTTCGATGGCTGTATGGGACATGTCACAGCTTCTGAACGTCACATCGGGAGTCTCACTAATAAAACAGCTGTGAACATC
The DNA here is from genome assembly GCA_000611955.2 of Stegodyphus mimosarum. Lineage (NCBI taxonomy): Eukaryota > Metazoa > Arthropoda > Arachnida > Araneae > Eresidae > Stegodyphus > Stegodyphus mimosarum. The sequence goes on along the minus strand of KK113537.1, from coordinate 154,505 downwards.
AGCCTTAATTTTTAGCATAATCTAACTACGAATATCATCAATTAACACAGATGTACACTTCTGAAAATACCTTTATTCTGGCTGCTACGTACAAATCACACTACTAGATAAAACTAAGTGGAGCAGCAGTTATGATTTGGGCCTTAATGATGACCCAAGAAAAATGAGTG
>KK113537.1:132705-154321 GCA_000611955.2 Stegodyphus mimosarum | reverse complement strand
TTCTTCCATGCAGACAACAATCAACTTCGTCATAGCAGTGTGAACCAGGAAGTGCATGTCTGCTTTATAAAAGATGAGTTTCAGTTTGGTGCGTTTAGAGGTAAAGCAGATTCCCCCATCAAAGTAGTCAAAAGAATGCTACCAATATACACTAACGTACAAGAAATACTGTTGTTGTTTCTTATCCTAACTGGTTATCCATTAGATCCATGAGTCCAAGAACCGTCCATAAATCCAAAACGGAAGTAGATCTTTTCAATAGCTTCTCTTTTACAAGTTCCAAACAGGGGAGAAGATATTCACGAGTGAAGTGATTAGTATTATTACATTTCCGAGAGGTGGGGGTAGATCTTATTTCCGCAGGTCAAATTTAAACCAGACTTCCAATAGAAGAAACACTGAATGAAGTTTCTGAGAAATGCTTCCCAGTAGTCGAAGTAGCTCAAGAAGAAAAACGCTACATAGCGGATGCTTCCTGTCTTCTTTGTGGAACTGCAATGCACAAACGCTGAGAAAAAAACGTAACTGTCTCTTGTCATTTACAAAAACATTAGGAAACATGGATCGCGCAAACCCATAATGATCGGGTTTCGACGCAAGGCTTTGGTACCAACGTATGGGATATCACAATGAATTGCTCTGCTTCAAATATGGGTAAACATATATGATTTACATATGAGATTCTTAGTGAAGAAAATTATATATATGTCAGATGTAATTTAGATAACTTGTTTTCTTTAAAAACAGGTGTTCTTGAAAGGTTGTCCGGTATTTCGAAAGATTAAGCAAAAATTTCAGATGAAATCTAATTATACCGTGGCAAGATAGCTTTCCCTGAACGCTTCAAAATATTGAAAAAAGCATCCACGGAAAAACTTCCTTCTGTATATGCGCCAGAATGATTCATAATAAAAAATCTAACACAATGAAAAATTTATTCACTTATGCAAAACCCTATAACATTCTGCATGAGATTGTCTGCATTGCATATAAGTGCAAGATAGCTAACTCGCCTCTTCTGAAGCTTAAAGCTTAAATTTACATTTTCATTAATGGAAACTGCAGAAAAAGATTACTTGAAGTAATTTATACGTTTTCAAGTTTCAAACGATGCTGTGTCACCAGACGTCACGTGACCATACTTTTAACAGCCTCTTGCCAATAAAGTTTTCTCCCTTCTTCATTAATTTGCCTTCACTCTTAGAATGTTACGGTGCAGCTTCAGAGGATAAAGTGTATCTTTTTGATTTCTATGCATCATCTGCTTAGGAGAATTTTCTACCTAGGAATACTCATGTATCAAATATCTTTACGGGATTCTCTAAAGAGCTGGTGAAAGCTACATTTATTTAGTTCAATCTCAGCATCACAGAAGTACTCGATTGTCTGACCAGGCTCTCATTCACTTCGCCTCACAACCTTGCTCATAAACACATGCCATGCTCGTAAAATCAGTGGACGTGTTTGCGCTATGGCGCCTATTAATGAAAGATATTTGAAAGATGCTTGCAGGAACTTCGCACATTGTAAAAGATATGTATATTTTTGAATTTGTGCCCGAAGCATGCTATTAATTTGGATGTTTGTGGCAACTCTAGATGCAGAAGGCCCGGAAAACTGCTTCACATTAGCAAAGCAACAACGATCATGAAGCTCCACTTCTGACGCCTTCTCTTTTCAAACATCACCTTTAACAATCCATGAAAATGCAGGGTATTAACGTCATTTTTCACTAACCAGTTATTTTGTGTTTTGCATTTTTACCATTTATTTTCGTTTCCGTTTCTGTACCATAATGTAAATTGACGGATAAAGATTTAATATTTAAAGAAAAGTTTCGGGAGTTAAATTCAGAGCGTTTTCTCTCTCGCTGGAGGCCAAGTTACCAATTTGCTGCTACCTCATTTAGAATTTATAACCTTCGACCTTGCATTATAATTACCGATATTTGAATATCTACGCCGGTTAGGTTTGTGAGCCACCTTCCCTTTAAATTGAATTGTGTAGTCTTTGAAGGGTAGATTATTTTAAATGTGAACTTATTTAAGTTACATCGGCACAAAAACAAATTTCAATAGCAGTTTGCTTTCTGCGGTGGCTCGTCTAGAGAAATGAATGTCGCGGTACAGCTGCTGCGCCTTCAGTTTTTGTTTTACATCATTATCTTATGAAACTTCACGAAATACTATGCTTTTCTCTGAGAAGCTAATAATTTCGGCTTTGATTTTGTTAAGTATCTTTCCCATACGTACCTTTAGACGCACTTATAAATGAAACTTTGACATATCTATGGAATTAAGTCCTTTTAATATATCTGCGCCTATAAAGAAAAACGGTTCGTAAAATATCCAAAGCTACCGTACAGATTTCTTATGACGTCGTGAGGAAGGTCGTGATTTGAACTTTATTTCCATATTTAGCAAATTTTGATGCTAGTTAATATGAACTTCTCTCGAGTCAAAATCGTACCAAATATAAGGGTTGCCTAAATGAAAAGTGGCACGTGCGATAACGTCAGAATGAATGCATCGATGATATCAGCGCCACTGCACAAGTATATAAAGAGCGGTATGATGTATGCATCTTAGACGACGTTTAACCGTGAAACCTGTCTGTTGGAGGTTTGTGCGAAAGGAAAGTCGTGCTATCCATGGATGCGTTCAGATCAGAACAACGCGCGGTAGTAAGCTTTCTGGTTATGGAAGGCGAGCGTAATGCGGACATCTATCGAATAATGATGACAGTGTATGGCGACCACTGTTTAGGTCGTACGGCTGTAAACAAATGGTGTAAAAGTTTCCGTGAAAGGTGGCAAACGACATCGGATCTGCCAAGATCGGGCCAAGCAAACAAAGTCATCACCAATGATTCCATTACCTCTGTTAATGAAATGATCCAAGCTAATCGAAGGGTCAATCAGTCACGAACTCAACCTGAGTAAAGGAACGGTTCACACCATTATCCACAAACATCTGGGGTACAGCAAAGTGTGTGCGGCATTTGGGTACGAAAACACCTGACCCTTGACCATCAGAAACGACGAATGGGCTTCTGTCTCCAGCACTTGATCCGTTATGAGGAGAATCCCGCTTTTCTGGATCGTATCGTTGCGGACGACGATACTCTGACGAACTCTGACGAAACTGCGACAAGCAATAAAAAACAAACGGCGGGTCCTTCTCACACAAGGAGTGATTCTTCTGCATGTCAATGCCCGCCCACACGTCTCCCAGGAAACCCAGAGGACCTTAAACACATTCCATTGGGAGTTTTTGGAGCACCCTCCGTACAGTCGGACATGTCACCCTGTGACTTTCACATCTTTGGGCCACTTAGAGCCTTACAGGGGAAACGTTTCCATTCGGATGATATAGTGAAGGAAGCCGTGCAGGGCTTTCTCAGGAATCAGCCCCGATCTTTCTGCAGCAAAGGCATCGAGCTGCTGCCGCAACTTTGGGACCTGTGTTTCAATACCCATGGCGATTTCTTTTGATTTACAATAAAGGTATTATTTTTCTTCAACTTGTCCACTTTTCATTTGGGCAACCAATTATTTCTATGACGCTGTTGTTGAAGATTTAAAACTATAATTTATGTACCTACATTATGCTATTACTTGCCTTTAGTTTATGTATAAAATATATATTTATGTTAATTTAATAGGCCAGAAATTCAATTTCTGAACTTTTTAAATTTCACTTTTTTAAGACTTCTTTCTCACAGCGTTTTGTGAAAATGTGCATAATGTTTTTTCAGTGATTCTTCGAGTTCAGTTCTAATGGTTATAGCATATTTCGAAGCTCTTAATTAATAAAAGTAATTTTACAAAAGCTAGGGACATTTTCTACACTGGTAGAGAAATACTTTATTGATTATTTAGAATCTGATTCCACTTATTCCAAATTATCATGTAGCTGCGTACCACTTGACTTTCTAAAGTAATTTCTAAGCAGACGCAAAAAATTAAAGCTCATATTCTTTTGTTGTGGATTAGAAGCTTCCAAGATGCATTTGGGAATACATTTCATTTACAATAATGTGATATAATTATACTAATGCTTTAATGCAGAGTTTCTCATACTCTGCATCAGCCTTTTCTTTTAAAGTGGGGCGCTTGTATCCTGCCCAATACATTGCATTTGTAATGTATTGGGCAGGACCTTTACGTCTGTTATTACAGCGTAATAACAAGTACAACTACATCTTTAATTAAACGTAGCGTAATAACAAGTACTACTACATCTTTAAACATTATTATGCAATGTTTATTTTCTTCGTACTACGAAGTAAGGGAAACGTATAATAAAAGATTAATTACGAATAAGTGATGATTGCGAACATTCCCTACTTTTCAAAACTTCGCTTTAGGAAACTTTGTAAATGAGTCTAAGAAAGAAATAAGAAGGATTTTTCATTTCTGATATTAAAAAAAAGAAATGCTGCAGTAATAATAGTATTACCTTTTAATCACACTGATAACGTTACTAATGAAAAATACAATTATCTCAAAAAAGTACTGAAATTTAGAGAAATGTGAAAGGATGCTTTCATTTCCTAAGTAGAAGGTGTGGTAGGAAAAAATTAATGATATAAATATTCCACTATACTAATGTATTTCGCATCAGCCAGAGCAGATGGCGAATTTCGAGTTGGGCCAAGAAAACGGACACATTTATTGACTTGCCAAATTTCAATATTGAGCCAAATAAACGAAGAAATTGTAAATGAAGTGATTTTATGGGTGGAAATGATGATCTCCTGTCAAATACAACTTGATACACCTTTGTTACACCAGATACGCATTCGGCTAATACCTCATTCTGGTGTATTAACCCAAGGTCCCAATAATCGCCTTCACCACAAGTTAAATGCAACATTCTTACTATAATACAGGTACTTTCAACCTTTTTTGCTCCAAACACACCTTTAACCACTGCTAGATGATCATTCACTGACCCCCGTACTTCAAGATTCGAAAAACGCTTAAACATTTATTTAAATTTAGATATAACATGTTAAAAATAATGTGTTATATAAATTAACAAGAAAATGCATAGAAATGTCAATAAGTACTAAAATCAGAATAAAACTACTTTTTTATATTCATAAAACAAAAATAAATATTTAACAGGAAAATAAGAGGCTAACCGCATTCTCTCTCCCTGAAACTATGAAATTCCACCCTAGGAAAGGATTTTCCCTCCATAGTTGGGAACCCCTGCTTTAGCGTTTTTAAGCGTTCCGCTAGTTTCACTAACAAGCCAATTTTGGTATTCTGGATCTTGTGTTTTGTTTCCTGCTAATTAATTCACAAGAGAAAAGGAAACTGAAAGAACTGAAGGTTGAAGATTGATAATTGAAAGAGTGATAATTGAAAGATAATTGAAGGATCTGACAGGAACACTGTAATAAGAACGGAATTCAAGTAAATGCTAAAACCATTTGTATTTTCGTGCCTATTTCCTTAGTACAAGGCAAATGCCCTCTAATTAGTTGAATTTGAGAAAATTTAAGGCTGCTTCTAAAATATGAACTGTATTCTGACGAAGTCAAGAGGTCTTGGAGCATGAGGTTTAAAACATAGCAAGATCACAACGAAAAATGGCGCTTTCTTCAGAAAGAAGGTTGTTTCCAAAAATGAGAAATATTCCGAAATTCTCTTGCAGCTTCATGTATTGGCATTTCTATTATAAGGAACAAAATTACCAATGCTTGAATGCCCAAATATTTACATACTGTGCAAACTTGATTCATTGTTTCACCATTATTTCGATAAGTATGAATATTTTATTAGCGTAGGATGACATTTACTTGAGTCTCTATTTATATGATTAATAGTATCTGAGATGAAATTTCCATCCTTCTTGTTTTTGTCTAGGACAATATATCTTTATCCTACATAGACAGTTTCTTCCCCTAAACTGCTTCAGCATAGTCTTTCCCTTCCTTCTGAAAGAAGCGTAACCCATATCATATTGCCTGTTACTATAAGTATGCCAACATACAAGATGGTTCTGCACCTTATCGAAGTTAAAACAGTGTGGGCTTCCATTCGGTAGCAGCGTGGATATTCGGATAACTTCCTCTGCCGCGATACTAATGAATTCTTTGGAGAAGCTACTTTGCGAGATCAAGCATTGTCAAATAAGGCTTAGGAAATGGTGCATAATCTGTCACTGATCAGATAATTCACTCTTTTTTTTTTCCTAAGCCAAGAAAACAGAAGTTGGTGTTTCCAAAACTCTTGGTAGAGCGCAGTGCGCTTATAATTCGGGGCAAGGATTTTACTGATGTTTAGTAATAAATCTTCCTTACACAGATATGCATGTGTGTTAACGCCAAGGATTGATGGGTGGGACCATTCCTTGCACTATCATTCAGTGTTATTTCATAAAGGACATTCGATTTCTTCCTGAAATCAAAGAATTCTGGGAGAAAGAGAAGTGGACTCTCAAGCAAGAAGAGGAATCCTCGGAGAGCTCTATGCTTATAGAAATATCTGATGCATTCCAGTTGCATTGTAAAAGTTTTAAATATGAGATAAAATCACTCGGAAAGAATGGAAACTTATTACGCTTTGAGAATACTTTACCTTATATTCGTATAGAGGTTGCCATTATTTTATATCCAATCTCGTACATAATAATAAACCTTATTATCCTTATAAATTAACAGATTTTGTTCGGTGCTATTAAAATATTCACGATAACATATCAGTCTTTTATCTTCTCAATCCCTAATTGTTTTTATGTTTTAGTTTTGCTTGCAGCTATCGAAAAGAAAGAATAAAAGTTATGTTTTGATATTTTTTATTATGAACATAAATCGGCTCTAGTGTAGAACTGGGTGCCCCTTGTTTTTTGGCGAAAAATTTTGTTCAGTTTTGGCGATGAAACCCCATTTCTGTTTACCATGATAGTTTTAACATGGTTTTAGCTTCTTGATTTATTTAATTGAAAATAAATAGATGTGCACATGGACAAAGTCAAAATATGCAATGACTAAAGTTTGTGCAATTCTCTGATGTTTTTTAAAGTGAAAATAGGTCGATGTGTACATGGACACGGAGTTTGTGAAATTCTTTGACTTCTTTTTTTGGTTTTGTGTAGCGGCCATCTTGAAATTGTGTCGTATTGGCGCCGATCTTGGAATCAAAACAGAATCGCCAAAAAACAAGGGGCACCCAATTGTAAACTTTTACCCCATAAATCTAACAGGTAATTAAAATTTAGTTAGTATACTTCAGCCTTTCTTTTCATATTTTTTATATTGCTTTACTTAATTTTATGCAATTTAGAAAAAAAAATTACTGTTGATCTAAAATTTATACAAAACTCTTTTTTTCCCCTTTTAACACTCTTTTTTAAGCATTTAAAAATTTATCATACTTTTTGAAGGTACAAGTATATTGTAAGAAAATAAAGAAAAGACAACATAAAAACTATGTTTCCATAGCAAGAAGTATTGCTTTACATGACGCTAAATAAACCTCGATGCATATCTAGTATTAATACTGTTCTACTGCCTAAACGCATTTTACAGAATAAGAAATATTCAATTACAGAAAATCCATGTTCACAAAATTAAATTAAGGTTTGAAAAAGTATTCGTTTTAAAATTGATTTTAAGCAATTAATGTGCAGTTATGGATTTTAAATTCAAGTAAATTAATTAAATGTCGAAAAAACATCTAGTTAAATATTAAACATGTGTAGTATTCAAAATTCCTTCATTTCTAGAAAAGCGTTTCTCTAGAAGGCAACGATTCTCCCATGTGGCATTTGTGGCCCACATTTAGTTATGAAAATACATTTTATACTTTACTGCCACGTAGTAACATTTCTAGAGCAGGTTCTCAAAAATTTCTAACTTAATTTAATGCATACAGGGAAATGTTAAGCTAATTTCGCATAAAGGACTTAAAGATAAACCCACAAAGCGTTTAAACACAGAAAAATTAAATTTCAGATTAGAAAGAATTTAAATTTCTAACAAAAACGAAAACAGACTTGAATGTATAATTTCCATATATTTGTAGCCCGTATCTGCGGGTAATTCGTTTTCGAACATATCGCGGATAATAGGGAGCGTTATATAGAGCAGAACATCCTTATAACATACTATATAAATTCCTTGAAATTTGGTTCATAACAGTAGAACATTATCAACATTAATAAATAACAATAAAATATACTACACATTTTCTTATCCTGCATTATTACCATAATAATGAAAAATATACTTTACAAAGTTTTTGCTTTCACACTGATGAAAAAGACATTACGGCTTCTTCTATGCTTAGAAGCACTGATAGCATTACTAGTAGCCCATATAAAATAAATTAAAATATTTTGAAGTACGAGAGCTGCGATAGAATGTCTGTGATGAATGAGTACAAAGAGAGCCAAGATTCATTTAAGATTCATTTAATGGGGAAAATCCGTATATGAAGGGGAAAGGAGGCATATGTTTTGACCACTAATAACCGTTTTCCCTTGTTGACATTTTTATAGCCGTCATGAGGTAAACAGCAGTTAAAAAAAAGCACAGTTCTGAATAACAGGCTGTAACCTGAGAAAGTGTATGATATTCCTCAGATGAGCATTTCCATCTTGAAGATGACTCATTTGATTACATCTGTTAGCAGAGCATATGAAAGTGTATATAGTTATGATTACTGTAAGGATGTAAATCCTAGCTTGTTTCAGTAGCTGTGTTTTTCCATTTGCTCATAAGCTGTTTATCACTTGGCGTACATTTTGAAACTGCAGAAGAACTTCTGACTCCGCTATAAACTGCGGATGACTGAATCAGCAAATACGGAAGTGTGTATGACTGTATATATTTCTCTTTTGGAAATTAAACTGCAGTGAAGTTTTAGAATGCTGAATATCAAATGAATATCTTCAAGTCAACAGTAACAGTCTTAACAATAACTTTAAATCTTAACAGTATCTTTAAGTCTTAAGAGTAAACTTTAAGTACCTATGCTCTTCTTTTACACAGACTTAATAAAGACATCTCTCAGATATCATTTCTTTACATTTTATATTGCTTTTTGCATTCCTTTTTCAGACAGTTATTATTTCTATGCCTTATCAATAAATAACATAAGGTAAAATATTTTCCCTTTGAAATTTTTTAAAATTTGTAATAAGTTATTAGTGTCTCGAAATTGGACTGAATAAATGTTAGTGACTTTTCAATAACTGAAATTCTGATTATTCTCATAACAGAAAAAAAGATGCTTTGTATATTTAACTTAATTAAATGAGGAATGTGTGAAAAAATCAAAATGTATATTTAGAGAATCAACCTATGTCCGATACTTAAACCTTTGTTATAAAATTCTTTAGATGATTTTGAATACTGTTGCCACTGGGTATACATATTTGCATTCTATAACTAACAGAATAAAGAGCGTAATCACCTTTTCGAACACCCTGTATTATTTTTACAGTCCTCAACAATAGTTTGTTAAAGCTTAAATGTAACACTGCCTGCGTATTCGAACTGAGACTATTAACTACTAGCGTATGATCTTCTGACATCATTAAACTTATAGATTCCCAACTTTTACTGATAATCGAAAAGCCAGTGACATTTTTCCGAACTCCGTGGCTAATGTTTTGACATTTATTTAAATAGCCAATAACACTTGTAACTGCCCTACTTTAATGAAATATTGTCGTAAAAGTCAGTGCTGATTTATATGTTAGATGCGTTCTGCTTGCAGTTTATATGTATAGCTTGTTAGGCAAGAATTAACTTTATATTTGAAGATTTACATTACTACTCCAGTACTAAGAGTAAAAATAGCATGCGTACATATTTACTAATGAGTTTCTTTTACAATGTGTAACAAACATTTGGTTATTTTATAACAACTAAAGGTTGTTACTACTAAATTTAAGTACTTGTACTTAACTGTTAATCTTTGGAAGTTACCTATAATTGTTGGAGAGTTATCCCTCCTCCTTAAAGCTTTCTTATTCATTCATACTGTGGACGCATGTTGCAATTCAAAACGTCGAGATTAAGAATACTATATTCCTCCCAACTTGAGGGGCTCAGATTAAAAATAATACAAATGAAGTTATTGAAAATCGAGTTGTTAATATATTAGCCGATTCGAAACTCCAGCAACTCTACTCAAAGCTTAAAAATAAACTCGTTCAGAAGGTTTAACAACTATAGTGACAACGCTAGGCGTTCACTTCTATTCGATCACGCGGCTCTCTAGGTAAGCAGGTCATACTAGCGGCCAAGCATTTTCTCAAATCTCACAGCTTACGATTTCTTTCTGGTTTTTAACGTGCGCCTCCTCCTATAAAATTTGCATAGATGTCTGGACTATGCGAGCACATGATGAAAAAAGACAAAGAAAAGAATCAACGAAAAGGAAACTGTAGTAGAATGTAAACCATACGTCCCCATATTTATGTGGACATTGAATTAGTTGCAAATGACAACGTTGAAATCTCGCTTATTAAAAACATCATCCGGAGCTTATAAGCCAAAGATCTGAATTTTCTGGCACGATATGAATTATATGGGTTTGCATAGCTAAAATATGAGGCATTGGAACCGAAATACATGACACCAGTAAAATTCACAACCAGAGTAAGCATAGCATTAATTCATTTATTAATTTTCATATAACTTTTTACAGCGTTTAATACTTACTATATTTCTTAATGTATTTTTCCTGTAAATTCTATTTGCTTAGTTTCTGTAGCAAAGAAGGTAACACTGTATTCACGTGGCAGATTTATGTTAATTGTAGCTAAATTTATTGTTTTGCTTTTTAAAACAAAGCAAATATTTAGATTTGAATTTAGCCAGACGGTTCATTTGGAAAATGAATGCATGCCGCGGCTAGGTCACATCAGTTTAATTAACGAACGTCAGTGAGGCGTTCATAAAATAATTAGCTGCAGGCATATGGTGTTAATGTTAGGGCACCACTGCATAGTTAGATGGACGTTTTTTGCATTACACGGAGAGCCAAAATATGGCCTCTTTCCTCGAGCTTTAGACGCATCGCAGATCGTCCGAATATTGAACTTCATATATGCATTTTGTAGGACATTTTATCTAATTTAACTTTGTATGAAGCGGTCATCTTCGAAAAGTGTTTGGTTTTCGAGTTATAACCGAAAAACCTGAAAAATGTGCCAAAATTTTGAGGTTTGTTTCCGATTTTCTTTGTGAAGCTTAACACTGGCAAGGTGGCAAAGATACCAAAAAAACATTTAGAAGCAGTAAGAAAGAGCCTCTGCACTTTTTCTCAAAATAGCCTTTTTAGACCTTCGATGACTGAACTCTTTTTCACAGCCATAGTTTTCAGTATTTCATCATAATTAGTGAAAATGCCTAAAACATTTTGTCAGTTTTATAGTTTTAATCTAAAGTATATTAGAAATAATTTATAAACCAATGAGAGAAAAATTTTCTGAAAATTTGTATCATAATTTCCTGTTTTTTAGTTATGTATGTTTCAACAATAAAATCAAAATTCTCTATTGATCTCAAACATAAAGCCTGAAAAATATTTAGAAGAATAGTATGCTTATAAGAAAAAAATATTAAATAAAGTACACATTACATTTTTCAAAAGAAAATAATATTTGAGAATAAGTTATTTTTAATCCTTTTGTGGGGTTCACAGAAATCTTTTTAATCTAAATAACTCAGTATTCTTTTCTTTTAATAATGGATGTAAGAAAACAATTACCACTCCTATTAAATATGAATCACACGACTGTATCGTTTTGTTTGTTTTTTTAATTGAAAAAACTGTTTAGGTAAACATATTTTGAGATTCATAACATAATTTGCAAATTGAGATAAAAGCACAATAAAAGAAATTAGCAATAATGGGGGAATACAAACAGTAACTTAAGTCAATTTCAGATTTCATCATCAAGACAGGAACTCAACAATAGGGAAGTTTTTCAAACGCAAACAAAAGTTTCTCGAGTCCTATTATTCCCTGTATAATTGAATTCCTTTTTAGAGCTACAACAATGAAAATTAAAAGACATTCTTCAGCAAATATCATGTATAGCTTATACAGTCTTTTATGTGCAAGTTAGGTAAGACTGAGTATTTTAAAAGACTTTAACGAATCTTTGGTAACTTCATTGATATCACTTATAATCATTAAACGGATTACCAAACGCATTCAATTTAAATTTGGCTTTTAAAAAGCACTTTAAAACAAGTAGTCAAAACATATAGTCATATTTATAAAAACTCACTGACAATCTATCTTTTCATTGTCCAAATTTACATAGTAATACTCTCGAAAAAGTATATCATGCGTATAATGAGAGCATTGAAAAAAGTTGGCTACAAATTTTATTTCAAATTGTATTAATCCTAGACACATATCTAAAATTTTAAAGTTTCAAAGATTAAGTTAAAGAATATTATGAAAAATAATGTCAAGACTATGGATTAGCGACTACTTAAAATTGTCAAGTTTCAAAGATAAACTTAAAGACTATTAAGGTCGACACTGTGGATAAGCGAATTCTGCGAATTTATAATTTCCGATACATTCCTTTATGCATGTTGGAAAATTTGTATTCCCCCTTGCGTCTGCACAGTGCCAAGAGGACATGAAGTGCTGTTTAATTCCCCAATAAATGCCAAGAAAAAAAAAACTGTGTGTCTTCCTGATGTGGCTATGTATGAGGTTATCGATGTGGGTATGGATATTTTTAGCTAACGACTATAGTACTAACTATAGACATTGTTACCTAATAAACTTATGAACATTCTAAAAGTTGTTAGAATCTTTAAGTCATGAAACAACAACTTTACAATATACAATAAACATGCAATGAGAACAAAGCAGTATCATAGTGTACTTTATTTATTTTTTTACATTTCTTTATATGTATACTTTTATGTCGTATGTTTATATTCATATACATGTTGTATGTTACGTGTATGTATAAAGAAATTTAAGTTCATGTTATACATATATATTGTATGTCTTATATATATATATAATATAATATTTTAAAATTCTGTTAACAAACCAAAATATCACTTTGTATCACACGTTCCATTGCAACCAATGTAAAAGCCATTAGCTATACAATACTTATGCTCAATACGCATAAACTCCAGTAGCGGTACTTTGTTGCTCATAGAAGGCATTCTCTGGATAGGAGAGGGCGTCGAATATACATCTGTTAGATATCAAGTGTCCCCGCGCTCCATCACTAGTCAACAGACGCGGCTTTGGAGTGGTGGGGCTATATAATGCATGAAATCCTTATAAGGAAAGTAGCTGCCGGAGAGAAGAACAGGAACAGGTTGAATTTGAGATTCCATTCTTGAATAGCATTTACTATGAAATCATCGACTTGCAGCCAAGTAACTGACGATATACCAAGCGGAGCATAGTGATATAACGCAGCAATTATGATTGTCAAGATATCATCCACCTTATTCTTTATCTCACATATCATAAGTTGAAGTGCCCTATTCCTCTATTTTATTAAGTTCAATAAAAGCACCAATTGAAAACCTTTTATTTTACCTACATATGGTAGGCTCCTTTGATTAGCTACAATGCATTTTACTACACTAACGACTCTAAGCACCCCCATACAACCATAATACAACGATAATTTCGTTCAAATTCGTGAAATATTTATAATGTTTTGTGAGAATTTATTTATTTATTTTGACTAATAGTTACTTTTGATTTAAAACAATTTTCCTCGCTCTCCTTTTCACCCGCGCTTTCATGCCAGAATGTAATTTAGATAAATAGATGTAAATTAGAATGTAAATTAGATTTGGGGAGAAAGAAGTACTATTCATGCGAAGGTTTCGCAAGTTGATTTTAGAGCGTATTCTATCTACTTGAGGCCATGATGTTGCCATGACTAAATAGCGATTTGATTCTATAGAATTCTTCTAGCCATTAGGCTTGTCTCGTCTGGTTTTACGAGCCAGAATCTGCCTGCGCGTTTACTTTATCCTGTGAGCCATTATGCTAGTCTAATTTGCATTGTATTTTAAGTTCAACATTGCTTGTTTTAGTCAAGCCAGAAGTGTTGGCTTGTATAAATCCGCATGCGGTCAACTGTTAAACTCTCTGTGATCAAATAAAAGGGCTATTTACACAGTTAAAGGGACGAGTACAATTCGTCTAAGTCTTTCTAGAGACCGTGAGCTTATGCTGTCAAAGCATATAAAATTCTGTAGTTTAATTAAAAATAGAAGAGTTACGTATATTTAAATTCGAAATGCAGGTAGATATTCAGAAACGAACTTACTAATTTTGATCACTCATCAGTAACTTAGATCGATGACAGAAATTCGGTGGTTTTCGTCTAAAGGTAGATTATAAGTGCAAAACAAAATTGTTTGCATTAATGATTTATGATTTCATAATTGATAAAACAACTCCTAGGATTAAAATTACAGCTGGATTCCCCAAACTATTGATTACACATATTTTTCAGATATTTTAATTCTGTATATGGTAATTTAAGATTTTAATTTATTAAGTATAACTTTTGAATAAAAAAAAGTTCCATTTTTACATTTACAGATCATTTATAAGTGAAATGTTGAAAATAGTTCCCTAAACTTCACAGTATCATCTTGAGTGAAGAAGCTTAAATGAAATATGTGCTCAGAATTAATATTTAAAGCAATAAAACCTTCAGGCCAATTTTCTAACACACCGTTAACTTTTATTTTTTTGCTAAACGCAAAAGTAATTTTTAAAACGACACCAAACAGCTTTTGCTTTTTCAAACTGAGGCTAAAAGCATAATTTTAAAATGAAGAATTGATTAAAACGTCCGAAAATCATTTTGTGATTGTTCAGATCAAAATGTTTAAGACATCGACTAATAGATATCCATAAACAGTTTCATCAGTAGGAAGTTATTTAACTTTCAGGTAAATATACAAGAAATTTTCTTTCCTTTGTTTCTTAGAGCTTGCTAATCGTTTATGCTTATTCACTTCAGAAATCGCTAAAAGAAAAACTAAAGAAAATGCTATTATTATTGTTGTTTGTCAGGGAAAGACAGCTGATGCATGTCAAACTTTCAATTACAAGTAAATAAAAGCTGTTAAGAAGACAGTACTAGAACGATCGATGGGTTAATTGAGATTAATGACAAATTTAGTGCTGGGCTCCTTGCTATTAGTTGCCTGCAATGATCTATGAGAATTTAACTTCAGGTTTGGGTAATATTTGGATTCTACTCAGAAGAGAGAGAAATATCCCGAGTCGGTTAATTTATTTTTAAAAACGTTTTATATAAATAGCAATTGAGCTGATAGCCAAGTTATTGTGCCTCTCTAGATGTTTATTTAAATTACTGGAGTCTAACATAAAGATAATTGTTTAAAAATCATTAATTTCTATCGCATTTCAGTTCTTTGGAAAAATTGTGAGTTTACTTTTTACTAACATTTGACATGATAACTAGTCATAAGCAGGTTACGATCTATTGATGAATAAAGTCGTTAAATGCTATGAACTATGATTGGAACTTCAAAGTTAAGCCCTTTTATGCATATTCTTACTTGATGAAATTTCGCAGATCTTCTTTAATATCTCTCTATTTCAGAGATCTTCTTTAAACGTATGTCAGGTGAACAGGAAGAAATTGAAATTTTATGGAAGTAGATAACATTTCGTACAGGAAGGTAAACAGCTATAAATGGCCAAGAGAGGGAAAAAAGATAAAACAAGTTTTTTAACAGAATAATATTGCAAATTATCAAAATCTTTCATAAAGCAAAATCTAAAGCAGTAGTCACCTATAAAACTGCTGTTCTATCAAGACATTCATAGATTCTGAACTAAAAAATTGAACAGCCGTTGTTTATAACATTTCTCATGAGGACTTCTGCAGCTTCCAGAAGAATTGCTTCAAAGGGCTTCGAAAATGCGTTTCTCGAAATTTCCAGAATGGCGGCAAATGATATTAATTATAACAACAGTTATTGTTATGATCAAGTGAGGAGGGACTCTGTCCATCTTTCTGGTTCTGTATGCGTTATCTCTGTCTGAATAAAAAATCGATCCATTCAGAATTAAAATATAGAATAAAAGCAATGCAAGAAAAAGGCCCTTACGTGTGCAATAAATGGTCACAAATTTCTTTAAACAAAAATGTATGATAACATTATTAAAAGATAAGATAAACATTGCACTAAATGAATAAATAAATAAATTATACACAAAAATATTATTACATAAATTGCTCTAAATGAATAAATAAATAAATTATGCACAACAAGGTTATTGTAGGAAGTGCATAGGAAGTGCACTAATTGAATAAATATCTAAATTATACAAAGCACTCGTCAAATACATAAAATCCTAAATTTCAAACAAATAATAGCAAATATGTAAAAAATTTTACTGTGTCATCTATTAATAAATGCCGAAAATTCATTGAGAAAGCAATGATTGAAAATTAAATAATTATTAATATATTTATAATAAAGACAAATGTTGTTAATTTAATTAATGTCAATGCTCGTTTCCATCTTTCGTTTGAAGTTGAAACAAATGTTTGTCAAATATTTCTGAAGTGAAAAATGAAACCCCCTCAAAAAACGTACACCCTAAGGAAACGAATAAGTCGTTGAATTATACTTACTTCTTTGAAACAGAAGAAAGATTTTCTAATTCAAACTATTACTAAAAGTAGCAAATACGAATAAGATCCTGGGGAAGAGGGACCTGTTTGCCATCGAAATCGATTGAGTTTTTGTCTAAATCTACGCCAAATACACAGTTGTTTCTTTACTAATTTTAAGTTCCACTTTAGTATGTTTCTTTTCTTATTTAAAATTAAAAATCGTTAGAATAATTAAAATTTTTATTTAGCTTGACCTAAATATTTTGCACTAATTTTAGTAAACAATATATTTACCCATCAGTGAAATTAGGATATTACGACAAATCTATTACTACACTTATATCTTACAGAGCATTTATACATTACCTTGAGCAACTGGAGTTATATATGATGAGTATTAATTAACTGCCAGATTTTAAAAAGAAAACCAAATATAATTCTTTTTCTGCATGTTTTCTGCATTCTTTTTCTGTTTGATTGTGCACTAAATTTGACATTATTGATACTAAATATAGATTTTTATTGAATTAAATATCAATTCCCATTTGGGGATCAAAGCACGTAACATGTAAATTACTTGCATACGAGTAATTTTCTTACGAGTGCCATGCGGTAGCAGATTCTACATGTAATCCAATATCACACTTTACACATTGTTTCCGAACACTTTTTTTTGCATACCGCACATTTCCTCTGTTTTCCATCTAATGTTCTTTCTAAATAATGTCCTTCAGTATTTTTCTCAAGTCTTCTGGTACGTGTACTCACTCTGTAAGAGTGGTCCTTCACTATTTTTCGAGTTAGATAGAAAGTGTGAATTCAAACACAACCTTGCACCTACTCTTCTGAAATTTAATAAAGACATTTTTATTAGTGATACAGTATATTGCATGAACATTACCTAGGCCATATCCACTGCATTAGTAAAATTAGAAAAGTACTAATCTTGCCTCTAATTTTTTTCTTTTGTATATTCTAATTAAGCTTGCCAACACCACCCATGTTATTACTGTAATTTGCAATGGCATTAGGCTTCGAAATTATCACTCGTTGTTTCTCAGTTCTAGATCATCTTTACACACGTCCCAAAGATGGAACTTTCAAATGATTTAATAACATATTAATAACATTTATGGTTTTGACAATACTTTGGATTTATGGTTATTAGCTTTTCAAACAAGTCCAAATATACCATTTGTCTCATCATGTTTATATTCAAATGCCCCATGAAGTTCTTTCTCTATTTCCTTATCTATTTTTATAAAGCTTTTCTTCATCCCGTTATATCTCAGCGTTTCTGTAGCAGGTATACTGTTTTCTTTTAGAATTTTCGTGACATCAAAACTTGTGAAAATTTATTGAAATAAAATCAGTATTAATTTGGGTTGTGTACGGATGCTAATTAACTCAATATTACTGATATACTTACTCCATATGTATCTTTTTCTGAACTGAAAAGTTGAGATTTATATATTCCAGCATTAGAGTTTAGCAAACCTTCATGTATTCCATCATTGCAGCTATATCCAGTCACACATCAATAACATTTCCAAAATTTGTCCTAGTGGTTAACCTTTTTATGATGTTTATTTTACGTTGCTTGCATTCTCCTTCTCCATGACTAGGCATGTTGAATGAGTGTACGTTTTCTATTTCACTTCGATACAGATTTTTCATTTTAGATATTTTTTGGTGGTGAGGATTGTATCCTTTTTCTTACACCTCCCTCCGTTAATTTCTAATGAGCTTAGAACATCGTATGATGTATTCCAGTATTTTTCATTTATATCTTCCAAATCGGAAGTTTCAACAACTGTATCAAATGTTATTTCAGCTTTGTTAATAACTTTCTCACGGTCTTCATCATCTGTCAAATCATTGTCACAATATTCTTCAAGTTCTCTTAGCTTTCGAAATTTGTTTGGACTTATGATTATCCAATTCGACTAAATCAAAAAATATTTATAAAAGTAAATCAATCCAGGTTGTATTCATGTAATTCAAAACAGATCTCTACATGAAACAACTCAGAGTTCATGACCATCCCCCCTAAAAATTGTAAAATACTTTTGTTCAATAGACGAAAATGATTAGCGACGCTATCACAATAATTGGGAACAGATGTATTTCTAAATCATCTGTTCGAAACATTTGGTAGTAACACAGAACAGAAATGAAAACGGAGCTCCTCCTTGTAGTATAGACGGTAAATTAGAATAACCTTAAGCCCCAAATGGATATCTTTGTGTTTTGCAGGCAGTCAAGCTATAAACAGTTTGCTTAATTTGATAGCTTGTTATTTAGAACACATGTGCACAATCTATAAGAAAAAAATCTTTCATTTCAATATCAATTATCAGATGTTAACTTAGCAAATAGGTGAAAGTGAAAAAGCGTCATTTACAAGCAAACATTTGAAACAAATGTTATTTCTACAAATTTTTTAAATGAAATTAAAAATTATCACTATGTACATTAAGTTTAGAATATGATTAAGAATATAACTGAAAAAATAAACGAGAAATCAGAAATTAGGAGAGGAGTAACGTTAAAAACTTTCTTGATCCCCAAATGGTGACCGCAGCAGGGAAGGGGTTAATACTGGAACTTCACAACAATTTTAATTACTGCAATTTGCTCTCGAATTACTACAATTTAATTTTTTACTTTAAAGGGAATTAAAAATTAATTCAGTACAGTTAAAATTACGTTAACGCTATAAATATTTGCAAAATTCGGATCAGGAAGTTGTAGAAAAACGCATGCATTTTCCTTGAAAAAAAATCCTTTTATTCGCTGTTTTTTTAAACTGCTTGCAATTATAAACATTTCTTGTTGGTCCGAAGTATAATTAAAATCTTTTATTTTTTTCAAATTCTTGTAAGCTTACGTCAATAGGTTTTCACTAGTTGGATCGTTTCTAAACATCTATCGGCGATTACTGAAACAAGAATAAGGTTCTACATTCATGCGGCTTTAGTTACTTTCACATGTTGAATTTGAACTGCAGCCTGTTTAATTTGAAGATTTTTAAATGTATTATCACCTTATAAAGTATTTCCCCCGCCTTCTTAGCATGCCTTCCTGGTGTAGTGATCAGCACGCTCGGCACGTATACGAGAGATCCTTGATTCGAGTCCTGGCACTGCTCATTTTTTCAGATTTCTGACATCAAAGAATCCTAATGATTCTACAGCGGCGCCCGAACTAAGAAAGGTGGTGGGTGATGGTTCTTCGCCACCAGGATTTGGCCATTGGGGCCCCTGTCCCCAGTCGCCCTTTAAAAGGGGGAGTATATAAGGTATTTCTCCCGCCTTCTTAGCATGCCCTCGTGGTGTAGTGGTAAGCACGTTCGGCGCGTATTCGAGAGGTCCGTGGTTCGAGTCTCGGCTAGGGCATTGCTGATTTCTAATGATTCCTGATTTCAAACTATTCCTATGTCTCTACAACCCATTTTGTGTACATTCAGAAAATCTTCAAGATATGAAATTTATTTTCGATTTGAATTCATTCGCTTCAGAATTTGATTGCGTTTTAGAATTCTGTAGTTTTTAATAATAAAGTCATTTTTTGTGACCTTATTAGTATCTAAGTTCGAAATTTGCATGTGTTGATACTTTGGTTAAAAGACTGTTGAAACTAGTGTTTGGGGATGAAAACAACGATTCAATTGAAGCTAATGTTTCTGGATTTTTTTTTTGTATATTTTTCTTTAAAAAGAATATTCTTCTGTTTCTTCATTTCCATATCCCTTTCATACAATTAAATGTCTAATACATAAGTAGTTCATCTAAATTTTTTATTCTACGACGAGCGCCTTTAAAACATTAAGACCTTTAAACATAAAGGCTTTGATAATAAAATGATCCATCACACCAGCATTTGTTTCATATCTGTAATATCGTTTCATGCAGTCAGATTTTTCAGGCGATTTTTCCGAATTTTTCCGTTGTATTATTTTTTTTATATGGCATTATTTGGAAAAATAATCACAGCTTTTCCTTTTAAATTAAGTACGATCTGAAATCAGCGTTTTCGCAATTGCACGAGAGTTCGCTCTTTGTTAAACCTATCAGTGCTTTTTATTTACTTTTTTTATTTTTTTTTCGTAAATCCGCCTATTCACTTCAGGCTTTCTAGACATTAAATGCTTCATAGAACAGAAAAGCTTTCACATTATATTATCGGGATTCCCTCGCTATGCACAAATTGCAGTTAGCTATCGACTTATTACTATCGTAAAGTTTATTGCTGCCATTATATAGAACATTTTTCCCTGAAATGGTATCTATCCTTCGAAATGTGAATATATTTGTTCAGGGGTAGGACAACCAGCACAAGCGCCCATCTTCTAAGCTCATAGTTCCACAAATATAAAATTAATCTGGTGTCTTCAACATTATAAGCATCTTAAGCTTCATATTACACGTGAATTGACTTGAAGTCTACCGTCCATTTAATCAACATCTGCTTCGAACTAGAGGTAAAGTTCCATGCAAATAACATAATTATGTTTAATTCTCTAATCATTAACTAGAACCGCGAAGATAAGATGTAAAAGAGTAGTTTCCCGGTTTATGACCTTTTGTTCAAAGGAAGAAATGCTTAGCTTATTATTTTTATTAATAGTGAGGGCTGAAATTAATACTTCGTAAGTTAACTTCCGAGAGACTAGAAAATATTATCCATTCAGGGTATATGGTATAAATGAAGGTTTTGAATAAGAAGAGATAATGTTTGAAAACTTGTAGACTAAAATCAAATCTTGCAGCAACATTTATCATCGTTCTGTCTATAGTTGACTGATTTTTCTTGGACTGACGAAATTGTAGCATGTTGAAAGCATTTATGAAACTTTTGCATCGAATAGTAAATGAACAATAACAAAATGACAATTGGGGGATAAAATGAGCATTTCGTTTCATATGTATCAATTAAATAATATGGACATGATAGTGAAAATCGGTTTAGAAAGA
>KK113537.1:75755-132651 GCA_000611955.2 Stegodyphus mimosarum | reverse complement strand
AAGAATACACATGTTAGAAATCATTGATACTCGAAAGAATAAAAAGCATAAGCAAAACTAGACAAAATTCAACATTTGCTGGTAAATGATTTTATAGACATTGTAATTATTTCGAAGGCCTCTCATCGTAATATATTCGTCTTTTTTTAGTGGAAAAGCGTTTTTGCCACAACCCTGCATCTGTTTTATTGAATATTTTATCAATTTCCGGCACCATCCTTTTCTCAACATATTCATTTTTTAAGATATTCTACTCCTTGGCAGAATATCTTGCTACTTGAAAATGAACCTCCTATTGACACCTCGAAATAAATAGATTTTTTAAAAACCAAAGACTGTGTATGTTTGAAATTTCCCTAATTTAAAATTACTGAATTTTAGTTTTCCTGTAAACTTGTCTGATCAAAAGAGGTGACGTCAAACTAAAACTTTCTTCTTGCGATGAAGAAATGGGCGAGGATAAATTACATTTCTGTTTTAAACTGCTAGATAAAAAAGAAAAATCTCTCCTTTAAATACTGCTTGAAATTTATTAGGAAGTAAAAGAAGGAAATACACTTAAATACAATCAAGAGGGGAAATTTCGGCATTTTAGTCCGAAAATGAAATTTAGTTTTGCTTCATAATAAACTCAAAATTATCTTCTATTTTAATAATTCCAAATAGAAATTTATTTTTCTTTCTTACGGTCGAAATATTTCTTCATTCGAGTTTCGTGTAACGAGAATGCACTAGATATCCTATTTGCTGCACTTTATCCCAGTTTCAGCTGCATAGTAGAAATTATATGAAAGATTTTGTGAATAAAGTGAGCAGTAGCAAGAAGACAGGAAATTAAAGCCATTTTCCGCTGTTACGTTATCGAAGTTTCACCCCATAACGTTTACCAGAATAGCTTGAAAAGAGATATTTTAGAAGGCTACTACCACCAAGCTTCGTAACTTTGTGAGTAATGAAATTTTACATTACGCAGTTGAAGTATAAAAGCTCTAATTGGTATTTTGATTTTTAGAGTTAGTTTAAGAAAGCTTACCTAGCTTAAAAGTCAGTGGTTTTAGCTTGAAGATGATTTTACATAGAATTTCAAAATTTTTATAACATATTTATATTGAAATTCTTTTTAAACACTGTAAGTATCCTTCCCACCAATTTCTACGTTGTACTGAAAACTCGTACAGTTTTATATAACGGTTGCAAGCATAAATAGAGTGTTTACACAATTTTAGAGCGATTTCGATGAAGAAATTAAAAAAAAACAGTTCTTTTAGAATAAAGGTTTCTGATAACAGTTTTATATTTGAAATGAGAAGTGTCGTCTGCTACTGTTAAATTTGTTCTGCTTTCAAAATGTTGCATGTAAACAAACTGTTAATTGAGGGATATATTTTTGCCCTTTTCAAAAGTATTCGTAGTCCACAATTCAGAAACGTCTTGAAATGTATGGTATTAAAATTTCTAAGTACAAAATAAACAACATTTTTTAATCGGAAAGGGAAAAACTGTCGCCGTACATGGAAGGAAGACTGTAAATGTATAAAAAGACTCTAATGAATGCCCCAAAAAGTTATGTATACTACCTTATGTTTCTAAAGTTAAATGGTTGGAAACAGAAGAAATTCCACGGAGCAGAAACCAATTACTGAGTCTTTATATACATCTGTAGCAACAATTAATAAAATGATAAACCAAGATTTAAAACTTAAAAAAAGAAACTAAAAAACATAATGTTCACCAGATTTTCCTGAGAATTCAATTCAGAACAATAAACTGTGCCCTGTATGAAAATTATTCAGCACGAGATAAATGGAAATATATTAAGAAATTTGATGAAGCATGGGATTACTTAAGTTACTGAAACAAAAAAAAAGATCTATTTGTTACCAAAAACGAAGGAAAAAATGTAGAATCCTAGTTCCGTCCATGCAAAAAACGTTTCAGTAAGGGATTTATAATTGCTTCAGGATTTTCTTACAGTGGAAAATTTCAAGTAAGAAGAGTTGAAGAAAATGTTTAAATTAACTCAACATAATATAAGATTAACGTACGACATATAGAGATTAATTCCCTTTCTTCACCCCAGAGACTTTAAAAGAGGGAATCTTCGTATAGAAAAAGCAAAAAAGTCATACTTTGAAAAGGATCACCGCATTCCTTAAAAAATGAAGACTAATACAGGCATTGCAATATCTATTCCTGCGAAGGCCCCTGACATTATATTTATGGATTATTGTGCCTTTTGGCTCTTGAAAAGAGCTTCCTTTAAGTTCAAACCCACCATGAATAATGGACTCTGGAAAGCGGTAGAAGAGAAATAAATATCAGTTCTTCTGGAAATTTTGAGAAAAGCTCTTTTGTTATTGAAATTTTGATACCAACCGTTAGTCATGGAAAAAGCCTATCAGATCGAATATTTAAAAAAATACTCTTTACATTTTAAACATTAATTGAAAGGCACCAAAATCGTTCTAAAAATGAGTAAAAGCTTTCTATTTCGCGTAATGTTATGCATAAAAGGAAATAAAATATTCTTTGATTAGTTAATTAGCATAACAGAGTTGAGAAAAGCACTTCCAGATGAACATTTTCTTATTCAGTTATAACATGACAATTAGAGTTTAGTAGATAGTAGACACAGTTAAGTGCGTCAAAGCTAGTTAATCTCAAAGAAATTTTGCTCCAGTGAGGGGCAAATACGTATTTCAAATTTCCCTTCCAGAGATTTTATGCTTGAAGTATATTACAAAAGAATATCTACTCCATACTTACAAGTAATAATAGAAGTTCCCCAGTTGAGTTATATCTAAATATGGAATTAAAACTGCAGCATATCAAGAAAAGACATGAAATAATAAAACTAAATTATATGCAATAAATGCAAATGAAAGAGAAAAACCGTAATCATGATGGCATATACATCCTCGCTTAATCTACACTCAAGAATGGGAACCAACAAATACTAGCATAGAAAGTTTCATTAATAGAAGTAAAATAGTTTCAGGCTGTACAGAAACATTTTGTGTATATGAAAATGAATCAATAAAGCTTAATTAAAGATGTTCGGTATTTCAAGCCGAACTTAATGCAATAAAGCAGGCACTATAATGGATCAAAATCTCTAAGCACAAAAGGAAGAAAATAAATATCTTTGCTATTACTAGGCTTTCCTGAAGAAGACTTGAAGGCAAAAATACAATCTTTCAGGCGGAACTTGTAACACTGAATGCACACTTAAGAAGCAACTGAAAGCATACTGAAACTTGTAGCACAAGCATCATTTTACAAAGTATCAATTAGCAACAAAGGTAAATATATATAGCAACTCAGTATCAAATTTCGAGGACATCAGAGGGCAAAAGTCTAGGGGTCCATTAGTGCAAGGCATACAGAAATTCTCCTAAGGATTCCACCAGATGACAGACCCAACTTGATCTAGGTTCCAGCTCATATAGGTATTACTGGCAACGAAGCGACGCATTTGTTTGTCAAATCTGCAGTCAATGACACCAGTCGACTGGAAAACCCAGTAAGTGAGCCACAGTCTCATTTTAAAAAATAACTCTCAGTAGCCTTGTACAAGAATGGCAGAAAAAATGGGATGGCAAAGGGAAAGCACAAGGAGGAGAACCTACAAAGTATCATACTCAAAGTATCCGAAAGTATCATACTCACTTAAAATGCACAGTCGTGCACAAACTCATTTCTACACTGGCCATAATCCCTTTCCACATTATCTTAAGAAATTTGGCAAACGAGAGTCAAAATTTTACAAATGTGGAGCGGTAGGTGAAGGAGACCACTACCTCTTCAACTACCCAGACACCGATAAATTGCATTAAAAATACCAAGTGGTCAATACTGGCCGCAATGGGCATAGAATATCTGCGGAAACAAGGATGCGAAAGATAAGATAATGGTGATAAAATTGTGCTTAGCAAAGTATTAAGATTTTTTTGCCTTTGAGAAATGGATCATTGCAACATAATTTCAATAGCAAACAAAGTGGTGGGGAGAGGCTTTACAAAAGTGAGGTACATTGAACTGGTATTTCGCAGGTAACGGAGCAGCAGATTGGTGCAGATATCTCTAACAACAGTAATACTCAAGTAATTAACAGGTAACAAAATACTCCTTTGACAAGTACTACAACTATAATAGCAGTTGCAACTATTCTAAGCAAAGCAGTTAAAGTAACCAGAAAAACTGAGTCACGTAACTCCCTACCCACATTAAGTCAGATGGTGTTACAGCAATTGGAAATCAGCATTAGAAAAATAACTCGCCCAGTAGAATAGTCACTGGACTGTAAAAGCACAAACTATTGTAACGTAAACTTATTACTATCCGTTTGACATGTACTTGTTAAAAATAGTGCTGTAAAGTAGTTAAAAATAACAGAGAAATTCCACTCAATGTGTAACTGAATTATAAGTTTAATGTGAGTTTTCCAGTAACAGTATTGTAAAAATGAAATTAGATAATGTTCAGATGTACACATAACTGTTATGAATCTATCTAAGTATCTCATGTAACTGTATACAAGATAATGTTTGTAATTAACATATCCTTGCTTATACTCAGGCCGTATATGCCATCGTAATACTTAGATATGAGAGAAATAATCCCTTCTGCCATAATGGCTATTTACACTGTAAAACTTTTACAAAAAAATCTTATCAGTGGTTATCCCAGGCAGCGCTCAGCAGTAAAATAGTAGTTAAAGAGATAAAGTCTCTAATAACTAGAACTAACAAAATAATAAAAAAACAAACTGACAAAATAATAGAAAGGAAGAATACAAGTTTGTACTGGGTAACACTACATATCGGAGTTCAGAGAAATTAACATCACGAGTCGTTAACAAAACAAGCCAATACGGATGAAAAAGCAATAGAAATAAGACATTCAGAATCTTATGTAAAGTATTCTTTCAAGAAAACAATGACAAACTCATAACAGTCAAGAAAGGAAGCAGCAGGTACTAGTAGAACAACACACAAATTCCTGCTTAAGGAGAATTTGAACAGATTATTTTTAACAGAATTCTTTTGATATCAAGTAACATTAGGTCACGATTGCTTTCCCAGTTTATCTGAAAAATGCAGGATGTGTGTGTGGAAAAAGAGATGCAGATGTATTACCTAACGTTGTTGAATATGATGGATTAACAGATCAAATAACAAATTTTCTACTGGCTAATAAAACTATTGACTCCCTCATAAAACTGATACACCTTGAGAGAGGATGCAGACCATCATTCAAATTTATGAAATATATCTATGATAAAGAAGGAACATTATTCTGCAACAAATTGTACGGTGACTTATTTTATATATTGTATCACAATTGTTTCTGGATATTATCTATTTGCTTGTCATAGTATTATTATTGTACTGTGTAAGCAATATATCATTCTGTAAGCAATAAAAAAGTTGTAAAAGTTTTGAAAAACGAATGTTTGGAAGGTCAGCAAATATGTCTGGCTAGAAGGTATTCTAAATTCTTATGAGCCTAGTATTAAAAATAATTACTAATTCAAATTTGTTCTTTTTCTTTGGCTTCGAATGGTGATTTACCTCTTTGGAGATGAGGACCAACTAATTAATCAACTTATTAATTCATATCATTTCAGCAGTGTCGATTATGATCACAGCCTTACGAAAAATGTCTGTATCGGAAACGTCATTGCTAAGGATATTCAGAGGCATATGAAAATATTCAGTATTATTTCATCACTATTTTGATTGTAATTACTACTGTCGATGTATTAAAGCTCTCTAAATAAGTGTGAATTTAAATTAAGTCCTTAGGATTTGTCAAAAAATGGTTTTCTCTTTCTGTCGATATATTTTTATACAGATGGCACATCATTATACCCATTCCTTTTACTTTTGTAAATATTAGAAACTTTATTCTTTGCGCAATAAAGTTATTGCGTTGTGGATGGGTCGTACATCTTTGTAAAGCATCGCGGCCCTAACCGTTTAAAAGCTACAATTCTAGTGAATATTGCTGAGAATTTCCATTTTTGTCAACATGTTTCAAAATTAAAAAAAAAGCTTAGTCTTCAGTAGTGATGTTTTCGCTTTTGAAGGAAAGACCTTTGAAATTTTCTCGCTACATGATACGATATGATGTTAAAGATGTTTACGACTTCAGCGTAAAAGATCATACGAAAACCAGTGTACATTACATGACTTTCTTGTACGGAATATTAAATTATACGCATTTTTTCCCGAATTTCATTTAAACTTATTGCCTCGAATTTCATTAGAGATATATTTCTCATTTAACTCATTCAATTCTCACATTGTGGTAAGGCAAAAATACTTGTACATAAAACCTCAAAATATCTTAATTGAAAATTTAAAAATATAGCAAAATGTAAAGCAATTTGAAAAACAATTTTTACAATTAAAATTAGAGTTCCACGCAAAAACCAGCAATTCAGCCAGTGGGCAAGAAGGCAGATTTTTCAATGCACAAAACTGAAAGTTTACTTTTAGTCTCAGTCGACAAAAAGATACTGAAGGCGTAGAAACTGACTTAATTTTTTGTGGACGCGCTATGTTGGGTCAATATATGAGGTAATTTAATAAATTAAATGATAATTCCAGAATGGATTAACCATGATTTAATTCACAATAATAAAAGAAGATGTTATCTTGGGTGTTGCGAAGCTAAGTCACTCTAGATTGGCAACAAATCCACTATTCTGCTAAGTTTCAAATGTAAATAAATGTTGCTGCAATGGTAAAACTATTAGGCTTAGCCGCACTTAAACAACTTTTAAATTGTTGATAATTCTTCAGCTATAACATGGAGGTTAACTAAAGCCATAAAAACCTTAACCGCAAGATAAGAACAGCATAATTCAATCTTTAAAGCAAAAAATGTACAATTTATAAACATATAAGAATAAAGAACTGAGCTCACTGAGCCGAGTAACAGAGGGCATGCATATATATATACTTTTGGTGCAGCCAATCGCCACCAAAAAGGGAGTTGCACAATTACATGCTATAACAATCCTATATACAAAATTTTAACGTTGAGGCTACTCGTTTTTGAGTCATGCGAGATGCATACATACATACGTACGTACAGACGCTATGGAAAAATCTCTTTTGAATCCATTTTAAATCAGTTTTATAATTCGTTTGGGGAAAAGGAGGCCTTTGTTCTGCCTTTACGTCCAAATGTCACGCAAAAACACAGTTAAATTGCATTCGATAGCGGTCAAAATGGGTATTTTCGTTGAAATATGGTACCCGAAATTTTTCATGATTACAATACTTCCTTTACTTCGTGCAAGAAAGCAAAAAAAGACAAAGAATTGCCGATAAATTTCGAGTAGAATCTAACAGTGCCTCGAAACATTAAAACAAAATAATTTCAATTGGGAACTTTTTGTCTTTTTTATTTTGAAGAACTTTTCGAACTTTGCAATACTATATAAACTGACAGTTCTCCCAAGATATCTGGAAATCTATTATTGGTAAACAGCTTTCATAATAAATGGGACTTTAATACGAATGAAATTGCTCTGCTGTTGTAAACTTTTACCCAGACAATCCAGAAATGAAATGTCGAATAAATTTTTTAATGATTTAGAACATTTATCGCTCTTCCTACAAATACCTTGTGAAGATGTGTTTTATGAGAGGAAATCTGAGAAATTTAGTGATTGTTTTATTACTTCGTAGCTTTGAAAGTACTAAGTTAATGTTTAAAGTGAGTTAAAATTAGTTATACTTTCTTCCAGGTTGTGAAATTCTTTTCAACAAGCTGCGACGCAAATAAAAAGATATGAATGATTGTTTCCAAATATTACGAGAAGATGATAAAAAAGAAGGACGATAAAAAATTATTGTATTAAAGGGAGCGACCAAAAAATTATTTTATCTCTCGAACAATGTTGCAAGTATCTGCGCAACGAAGTCATTATTCCCGGTTTCCCTATTAAATTGTTTTGTCTGACCCACGTATTCAGTTTTGACGTTATCTACACTTTAAAATGTGTCGCAAAAGATAACTGATCGAGGAAAATTAATTAATTTAATGGGATCGGACGCTATAAATATTACGCAGTGAAATTTGTAAGTGTTGGATATGCCACTGCTTCCATAGGGATAAAGGGTTCCCAAAAGATAGTGTTTTCAGTCAGAGAAGAGATTGATTACATTTTATAATGTGACAGAAAAACGCAATATGACATAACATATTATTATGTAATACATTAGAAGAGCTTATGGAGAAAAGCTGAACGTAATTTAAAATTTTTTTATGCACAATAACTACTCAGATTTATTTTACATATTTTAGTTAAGGAAATAGACATAAGATTAAATTCCGGTTTTTAAACTTTTGCAATTTTTTGTTATAATACATTTCCAAAATACTGTAAATATAAACTTTTACTAACTAAAATTTTGAAACCTCCTTATGCATATAAGATTATTCTTTGATTTTAGGAAAAAAACAAACATTATATCTTTAAAACAGTCTTTATAAGCACCAATTTATTAAAAGAACGTTTTGTATAAGTTTAAAATAACCAAAGATGTTATCATAAAAGTGATTACCTTGATTGAATTTTATATAAATTATGTTTGGAAATTTTTACAATACGCGATAGATTTCAAATGGATGTTTGTTACCTTCAAATACACGGCTGACCATTAATATTGCCACATCATGAAGACGGCATGCAGTAAAGCATAAATATGTATAAATATATTACATGCTGGGATATGCAAATGATTAGCATTAAAGCGCATGCTCACAAAGCAGGTATGTCTGACGCCATCTACGTTATGCATACAAGAGAAGACTATACAGTGGGTTTCTCATTTCGAATTAGCACTTGGTTTCCCATCTGGAACTCTGGTTGTTTGTGAAAATGTAGTGTTACGCCTCGTGTTAGAAGGAGAAACTCCTACCAGCATGTATCGGAAATCGAGGATCGTGACCTTTTGAGACTGCGATTAGATTTCCCTGACTTTGCTTCTCGTATTGGTTGGGATCACATTAATGTCCAGCGAATATAGAATCAAAGGATCCATGAAGGCCAAATTGAATGCCGTGCATCTTAGCAGCCCCAAGCCACTAAGTTCTGGGAAGACAGACATGCTGTACTCTCAACCTTGCGGGATCGTACAGACACGTCACGTACCCTAAGTAAGGAACTTCCATTCTTGAGCTGGATGAGAAGTTTCCTCAAGGACAGTGCGATGAAGTCTTCAACAACATTGACTTGAAGTCTTCAACAACTACAGCAAGGCGAGCATTAAAGCTACAGGAGAGGCAGGTGTGTCTATAGTGGTATGAAGAACGACGATACTGGATACAAGAATGTCACCACGTCGTCTTTTCAGACGAATTCCTGTTCTGCGTACAGCATAATGGATGTATCTGTGTATGGAGACACCGAGAAGAAAAAAAGTCTCAGCCTGAATTAGTCATCGTTATACCGGGTCAACACCTGGCATGTTGTTATATGTTGTCATGAGTACGTATCCCTGTCACATCTTGTTCTCATAGTTAATAACGTGGACAGCCGTCGCTTTATTTCTGACTTGTTAAGGCCTATGACTACACTCGATCTTCGAGGCCAGCGTGACGACATCTTTCAACAAGATAATGCAGTACCGCAAGTTTACGGTGCTATTTCGAACTTCCTTGATATAGTGAATGTTCGGCTGATCTCTGGCCAGCACGTTCTCCAGATCTTTTACCGATTGAGAACATATCTGGTTGCCAAGAGACTGGCACGTCACCGTTCTTAACTATGATGGACGAATAACTACGACTAACGGTTAATAATAATAGAGGTTGTAAGGTTCTACTGTCTACCTGTTGTGTAGAATCCGCAGAAATAGCGATTGAACTGAAGAAGGGTTAAAATTTCCCTTAATTAAACTCTTTAAATTATTTAAAATGCGTCAACTTGACGCTAACATACTACGCCTCTGCTTGGGCGGTAACTGAAACAGTAGAATCAAAACTCAAGAATTCAAAATATTAACAAGTAGTAGAATTAAACTACAGGGCTCATACAATCCTGTATCCTACAGCGCGTACATGAGTCCAGTGGCAGCAAGGTAATAGCTGTTAAGCCACGTCTAACCAGAAATAACTGCTAAGCGGAAGCTCGCGTACAAGCATGCACAGAGGCTTCCCAGACTCTCTCTAACTTTGCCTACTGGAACGTCGATAATTAAACGTTTTCTTCCACTGGTAGAATTTGCATTTCTTACGCGCGCTATCAAATTTAAATTTTCTGGCCCTGACGATTAGGGGAAGGAAAGCTTATAGGAAAGTAACTTAAAATTAAATTTAACTGGTTATTTAAAATAAATATAAATCCCTACAAAGTACCCATATATGTCATCGAAGCTTAGTTCGACTGGATGCCGAGCAGGATTACAACCGTTGTTGCTGCCATAAGTGGCTGCTTTGTGCATTGATTTCTTCACGCGTTTGGAAGCTTTTGGTACAGCATAAAGATCAAATAATTAGAAAGTAAAAAAAATATAACTATTTTGAAGTAATTATAGTTGTAATAAGATTCCAGTTCAAATGTGAATTTTAATAATCTTAATTTATAAAATACATTTTTCGCTTTTATTGCACACATGATTCCTTGTGATCCATAAATTTAGAAAAATGCTTTAGAAAATGTTCTAGTAAACTCATGTGACGACAGAAACATAAGTGGATTTATCTGTCAGCTGTGCACATCTCGTAAATAAGCAAGAAAAGGAACGGATATAAAAAATAATACCTGCTTTCAATTGATTGAAAAGTAACTCTAAATGATGCAGACATTCCGAAAGTTGTGCATGAAGGAAAAAAACACAACATCGGCTTTCGGGTGTCAGCGGATACTAACCCTTCACGAAAAAGAGACATTTCATTCCTATGCCTGTCAACACAATTGACAGGATAAAAGATTAGGCGTGGTGGTTGTTTCGTTTAAACCTCATTCTAGCAAATGAAAACATCTTCGCATCAATAAGAAATGAAAATATTTTATTTGTATTTTCACGTGTATAATACGTAGTAGTATATAATAACAGTTAAAATTTAAAGCAAATTAAATTAATTTAAAACAAACATAATGTTACTGGAACACAGTGGAAGTGTTCTAATTTACCATACAGTTATTGCCATTAATCAAACTCTTCTCTTTAAAATGTTAACTATAACATCAAGGAGTACCTTAAGTATTTTCTTACTTAGTACCACTTGCCTTGGTGCAGTAACTGAAAGCACGTTTGGCTAGCAATCTGCAGATCCTGAATTCGAGTCCAGCCGAGGTCATCGCGTATTTTTTCTGTTTCCTGCTTCGGTAAACTTAATAGATTCTGCAGTACTTTATTGCCAATGATGCAAATGAAGTTGAATTTTTATCAATTACTATTTTCTCTCCTTCTCTACGTTTTATTCAGAAAACGCCAGATAAGGCGAAAACAAAGAAATGAAATCTTCTGAAGATTAATAAAATTTTAATATTCGCGTATTTGTAATACAATGTTGGTAGCTACATACTCGTATACCTCGCCTTAATAACCAACCAGATGAATGAGAAGAAATTTAAACTTTATTGAAATAAATAACAGCGCATACAGGTACTAAATGTCTATGAACAGCTCAAAGAAAAAATCGAGCAGACTCATCACAGCATATGAGGAATACCGGAGATCGCGAAAATTTCTCACAGAACAAAGCTAATTATAGAGAGTGAGATGTTTCTTAGCCAAGCGGTTGCAATTTTTGATGCCAGACATCTCCAAATAACTTATTTGTAGCAAATAGTTTATCCAACAGATGGCAGTATCTGCCAAGCTTTTTTGGTAATTGTCAATGCGCATGCGCAACCTGAGTGGAGAAGAAAGTATGTTAGAAGAGAATGAGTTTTTCGTTAAGCATGTTGCTGTGCGTTTGCTGTGTAAATAAAAGTATATTTTTGTAACAAAATTGCTCTTTACTTTCTAATGCGAAGCACTAGGTTAGTGCACGAATCTAACCGTGGATCACCACAATCAAACGTGGCGTCCGTGACAGGACGCATTAGTTAGGTAAAGGACACTTTTGATGGTTTAACAGCAGAAATGGAAGCCTTGAAAGTAAGAAGAATACCACTGCGTGCAGCATTTACGAAAGCATACAATAGCTTACATGAACATTTGAATGAGTCAGAATTGAACAGTGATGTTCTATTATCGTCGCTGGAAATTCTGGAAGATAAAGGAATTCGACTACAACAGTTGGATGAAGAAATATTGGATCTCCTATCGAAATCGAAAGAAGTCTCGCAAGAAGAATATACTAAAGAATTTGAGTCCTGTGAGACTTACAAGGAGAAATTAATAGCAGCCAGGATGAAAGTGAAGCAAATCACTGTGAAAATAGAGAAAAATTCGCTGACTCATACATCTGTAAACGAAACCAGAACAGTTGATCCAAGAGCTACGGCAACGAATTTGAAGCTTCCGAAAATAAATTTGATTGAATTTACAGGTGATCCACGACAATGGTTGAATTTCTGGAATACTTTTAGTAAGATACACGAAGATCCAGTTCTAGATGATCATTTGAAATTTGTGTATCTCATACAGGCTACTGCTGCCAAATCGAAAGCGCGAGAAATAGTGCAGAGTTTCCCGACAACTAAAGAAAATTATCCGAAAGTCATCGAACATTTAAAGAACCGTTTTGGACGTGAAGATATTCTTATACAAGTGTACGTTCGCGATTTATTAAATCTTGTGTTGATAAATAATAGTGCTACCAAAAGAGACTTTACGGTATCATCGTTGTACGACAGTTTGGAAACAAAACTGCGAGCTCTGGAATCTCTCGGCGTGACGGAGGATAAATACGCTAGTGTTATTTTTCCGTTAGTTGAATCTTGCTTGCCCCCCGACATCTTACGCGTGTGGGAGAGGGAACGGGAGAGCTCGTCACAACAAGGTAAGGGCGATCTTGAATCTATTCTTCTGTTTTTGAAAAATGAAGTGATATCTGAAGAGAGAATTAAATTAGCGCGTTTTTGTTTTGATAAAAGTAGTAAATCTAAAAGTTGCATTAATGATGAATCTAATATTCCTACTTGTAATGATTTGTATACAGGAGACAAATTTAAAGGAAATGCTCCTATTAAGAAGGTTGAGGAATCTTGTTTATTTTGTGATAAACCACATTTAACAGAAAAATGTTTTAAAGCTAGCACGCTTACATATCAGGATAAAAAAGATTTAATATTTAAGAAGGGTGCGTGTTTATTATGTTTGAAAAAAAATCACATTTCTCGTAACTGTAAGTCTAAGGTTAAGTGTTTAATCTGCCAGAAAAGGCATTTAGCAGTAATGTGTCAACAAGTACCTTCTCAATTGAAAGAGACTAAACAAATGGAGCCCGTGGCGAAAAACGAGGTCAATGTTTTGGCTAGCAGATCTGAAAACTCTGATGTGTTATTACAAACATTAATCGTAAGAGTAAAAAATGGCACCAGGGAAAGGACAGTGAGAGGGATTATAGACACGGGTTGTGAAAGGAGTTATTTAACGAAAGATATTATAGACTCCTTGAAATGTAATAGTGTTGGTGAAGTGAAATTAATTCATAAGTTATTCGGAGGTGTAGAAACAAAAGAAAAATTGCATTCTAAATATATAGTTCATTTGAGTAGCCTCGATAATAAATATGTATGTGGTGTGCATTGTTTAAGTGAATCCGTTATCTGTTCTGATGTAAAGAAAATACCTAAAGGTCCTTGGTTGAAAGAACTTCGTAAATTAAATGTTCAGGTGTCAGACATAGAGAGTAATACTCACGAAAACGAAAGTGACATTAAATTGTTGATAGGTTCTGATATTGCTGGAAAATTATTCACCGGAAATATTAAATGTTTACAAAGTGGTCCCGTTGCGATGGAAACACGTTTGGGATGGGTTTTAATGGGTAAAATTCCAGAGAAGGAATCTTCAGGTATAAATGATTCTCTTGCATGTGTTTCTTTATTCCTAAACGAAAGATCAGCAGAAAACTTGTGGAAGTTAGACATTATTGGTATAAATGACCCAGCTGAGTCTAAAAAGAAAGCTGAAATTCATGAGGAGACCATGCAGTATTTTGAGGAAAATTTGAATTTGGATTCAGATGGGAGATATGAAACTGCATTACCTTGGGTACTGGACCCCGCTCGATTGTCTAGTAATAAAACATTAGCAGAAAAGCGCCTGTCTAATACGCGAAGGAAATTGTTAGATTCGGACCAAATTAAAGTTTATCAAGAAGTATTTGATACTTGGTTGAAGGAACGAATTATTGAAAACGTAACAGAAGGCGAAGTAGGTAGAGAGCACTATTTGCCTCATAGGCCCGTTTTTAAGGAATCTAGCGAAACTACGCGAGTAAGGCCGGTTTTTGATGCTTCAGCACACGCCAAAGGAAAACTTTCCTTAAATGACTGTCTTGAGAAAGGTCGCAACCTTATAGAAATAATTCCAACATTGTTGAATCGTTTTCGGAAATATCCTATTGCAGTAATTTCAGACATTGAGAAAGCCTTCTTGCAGATTGGTATAAGAGAGAAGGATAGAAATTATGTACGTTTCTTGTGGAAAGGTGCAGAAGGACAGAATATGAAAATTTATAGACATTGTCGAGTGGTTTTTGGGCTTAATTGTAGTCCGTTTCCGTTAGCTGCTACGTTGAACTATCATTTAAATTGTGCCCCAGATCAGTTTGCAGCTACAGCCAATATTTTGAAGGAGTCTTTCTATGTTGATAATTGCCTTACTAGTTTTAAGAATGTTGACGAATTGAATAGATTTGTACTAGAATCGAGAATGTTATTGTCACTGGCAAAGTTTAATCTTAGAGGATGGCAGTCGAATTGTGAATCCGAAATAATTCCCGACTCTAAATTAGATACACCCGTTTGCGTTTTAGGGTTAAACTGGGATTTGAAGGATGATACTCTTTCCTGTAAAATTGAGTCACTAAAGAAAGAGGAGATTATCGCGAGTAAACGAACACTCCTTTCTTCTGCACATAAGTTATTTGACCCAGTAGGCTTCCTTTCTCCCGTTACCCTGTTCCCAAAGTTGATGTTGCAAGAGTGCTGGAAATTACGATTAAATTGGGATCAAAAATTGCCTGAACATTTGGAAAAGAAGTCCATGAAATGGGTAAAAGAACTGGAACTGCTGTCTGATGTCAAAATTCCTAGATGGCTTAATATTGACAGATCGGTTAACGAAGATGTGAGTCTTCATATTTTCAGCGATGCCAGCAAGCATGCCTATGCTACCTGTATTTTCTTAAGAGTGAAGACCGAAAGCAAGGTTTACCTAAGTTTTGTGCAAGCACGCACTAGAGTTGCACCTTTAAAGAATACATCCATCCCTCGTTTGGAATTATTATCCTGCTTAATCGGAGCACGCTTGGGACGTGTGGTCTTTGCAGACTTGAACATGCCAAATTTAAGAACATTCTTCTGGACTGATTCAACAACTGCTTTGTGCTGGATCCAGCGAGACGTACGATGGGGAACTTTCGTTTGGAATCGTGTCCAAGAAATCAGAACACTTTCAAAAATAGAAGATTGGCATTACGTCCCTTCGGGGCTAAATGCCGCCGATCTCCCTTCTAGAGGCTGTTCAGTTAAACAGTTTTTGCTGTCGAAATGGTGGGAGGGCCCATCATGGCTGTTAGAACCAGAATCGTCATGGTCAAAAGGCACCGATTTGCCGGACGAAGAGATCATAAATTCAGAAAGGCGTAAATCAGTATTGACAACACTTAACAAAGATTCTAAACCTGACAATTGGTATTACAGGTACTTTTCATCTATAAAGAAAATTGTACGCATGTTAGGTTGGATTCTTAGGTTTTACTTTAAATTACGAAGAATTACAAACGAAACCTCCAAAAATTTGTCAGTTTCGGAAATTGAAAGAGCTGAGATAACTCTTATGTTAGTGATTCAAAGAGAATCATTTAAGGGTGTGAACGATGATAGAATTAAAGACCTCAGACCTATAGTTGATCGTGATGGTTTGATCAGAGCTAAAACCAACATTTCTTATCGCGACGATACTGATGACTTTAAGTTTCCCGTCATTTTGCCATCTGATCATGCAGTAGTAAAATTACTGATAATGAATGCACATAATGAGCTGCTGCATGCTGGTACTTCTATGGTGATGTCTCATTTGCGAGAAAAGTATTGGATCCTCAAGGCTCAAGACAATCCTCAAGACAGTACGAAACTGCATTAGAAAATGTGTGAAATGTCAAAGATTTAAATCCAAAAGTTGTGACGTAACTCCAGGAATTTTGCCGAAAGATAGAGTACGTGATGCAAATATTTTTGAGATTGTGGGGGTCGACCTGGCAGGACCTCTCTACCTTAAAGATGGTCGAAAAGCTTATATTGTCCTTTACAGATGTGCGGTCTATAGGGCCATTCATCTGGAATCACTAACATCCTTGACAACTGAAGCTTTTTTCCAGTCATTGAGACGTTTCATTTCTCGTCGCGGAAGACCATCTACAATATACTCAGACAATGGCAGTAATTTTAAAGGAGCGGAGAGCCTATATATACACTTGATAAACATACACTTGATTGGGAGAGTCTGTCTTCAAAGGCCGCTGAGCAAAGAATTCAGTGGAAATTTATTCCTCCCTCCGCACCCTGGTGGGGTGGTTGCTGGGAGCGTTTAGTTCAAATGGTGAAACAGATTCTGAGAAAAGTTCTAGGTCGTGCTCTCCTGGATTATGAGGAATTGCTTACAGTGCTGTGTGACTGTGAGAGAGTAATCAATACTAGGCCGCTTACCTACGTGTCGGAAGACATTGCAGATTCATCCCCTTTAACTCCGGAGATTTTTATGCGGGAGATTTCGAGATCAGGAGTGCCTGATATCGATTTAGTGGATAAGGAAAAACTGAGTAAACAAGCTAAGTATCTACAACGGGTGAGAGAACAACTCAGAGCAAGATTCCGTGTGGAATACTTAGGACAGTTGCGTCAACAGTCCATTAGAAACTCTACAGCTAAACCTCTCCAGGTAGGTGAAATTGTTCTACTGGAAGATAACAACAAGAAACGAGCCTTTTGGAACATGGCACGTGTCATAAAGCTGATACCTGGTCGTGATGGACAAATAAGACTTGCTCTCATAAAAACAGAGACTTCTGAGTTTCTAAGACCAGTACAAAGACTGTACAGACTTGAACTGGATAATTCAGTCCAAAAGGATATGACTGAAAATATTCCTGTGACTACCAGCAGTGGTAGAACTGTAAAACCAGTGATACGTTTGTGAAATGTTTTGTATTTGTTTGAATACTTTGTAATAATTTGATTTGTCTTCATTTTTCTAGGTTTAGTATTATCTTTTAGCATGTCTAGAAAATTATGGAATTGCCTGTCAATAAAGTAATTTGTATTTCAATTTAGATAGAACATTTTGGTAGGCATAATTTTACATTTCAGTATTGTAATCTCAAGTATTCGTTTGAAAATATTATGTACTCTACTATTATGCATATGTTATGTTTAACAAATGTGTGAATTTACCTCCCAGTAAATTCAGGTGGGAGAAATATGTAGCAAATAGTTTATCCAACAGATGGCAGTATCTGCCAAGCTTTTTTGGTAATTGTCAATGCGCATGCGCAACCTGAGTGGAGAAGAAAGTATGTTAGAAGAGAATGAGTTTTTCGTTAAGCATGTTGCTGCGCGTTTGCTGTGTAAATAAAAGTATATTTTTGTAACAAAATTGCTCTTTACTTTCTAATGCGAAGCACTAGGTTAGTGCACGAATCTAACCGTGGATCACCACATATTGACAACTGCCGAAATTATTTATAACGTTACTCAAGGGAGAGTGAAGCACTTTTCAAAAGCTTAAAAAAATTGCTTAAAAGATACTTTTTTTCGGAAATTTCGATAATGTAATGGGCAGGCATTTAGTTGATGTTTGTTGTTAACTTGGAATTAACTAATATTGTCAGGACTGAGTGTTCGGTGCATATTCTTGACAAACATCTCCGTGAACTCCTTAAATCCGGATCTGGAACAGGGAGCTGAATGCAGCTATGTTCTGTGGTAGACTATTGTGATTAAGTGGTAGAAGAACTGCACTTTAAAGGGATTTAAAATCCTCTTTTATTAAATCACAATTATTTACAACTACTTCCCAACTCGGGAGGGATACAGAAAGTAGAGATCGTACTTGGGTCTAAAATGAACAATCAAATAAATTTAAGCTAAAATTAATTAAAAATTAAGTAGTCGTTGCTCGCAGAGCTATAACGCGAGGTTGGCCTCTAAACTAAATGGTGCGTAGCAAGATTTAACTAATACTGACGCACTTGGAATTACTTCAATAACCAATCACGTAAAAGCGCTATGGATTAGAATTTAAATGCTAGCTAGTCAGGAGAACGTCGAATAGAGTAACCGTGGTCTGAGACTAAAAGCTCTCTCACACTGAAAGGTTTCTACCTCTTGCTTAAATATAACTTGGCTCCTCTTCAAATTAGCATAAAGCTGACACGCGCTCTTATTCTAACGGGAAGTTGAAATGAGAAGGGATAGAAAAAGTAAACTTAAAATAAAACTTCATTACTTTAACTAAAACCTTACAATATATTTTCTCCATATCCCATCAGGAATGTTTCTGCTGTGATATTAAATACGAATGAAAAAAATTTCACGCTAAAATTACTACTTATATCTCTTTAAATAATTAATTCAAAACACTATATCTAACACAAAAACTCACTAAACCTAAATTAGAAACATACAAGCAGAAACGTGTCATTAGTCTATTGACAATCACTGATTTATTTTAATTCAGAATCTTCTTTAGATTTATTTAAATGCAAAGTTTATTCACTTTTGAATAATATAAAATTTAAAGAATTTTTCATCTTTAAATGCAATCCGGAACTGTTTGATTAATTCCATGTTTTATGATCTAGAAGCGAAAAATTTCTTCTTTATATAAAATTTTAATGTTGGTTTAAAAATATTCTCAAATACCAATATGTTTTAAATCTTTAAAATTAGAATTATATTTCTCATATATTTAATTACTTCCTGATTTCAAATGTAGGAATTACGTTACTGATTTTCATAGTTCTTCTTGTAAAGCAACGAATCTCACATTTTCAATTTTTCCCTCATTACAATTTTTGCCCGTATAAATGCTGTCATTTGTATTTTTATAAAAATGATTCAGAAAATTCCAAGAAGATAAGGAACCTAAAATGTAAACTCATCTATACATGTCATAGAATTTTAATGAATTTCTTGCTCCTATCCCTTGGCTAGTAGATTCTCATGAATAAATACATTGTGACATTTACAGGAATTCCAAGTTCTCCTATCTGTTACTTACTATGGATATTCCTGAATATTTTGTGTGCAGTCATAAAGGAAAATTAACAATGTAATCGAAAGTAAAACTAGCCTAGACATTGCTTTACTTCATTCAGATCACAAAGTCTGATTAAAGTACGTTTTTCAATCATCGATTTATAAATACAGAAAATCTTGCAGTAAACTTCAAAATAACTCGAATGCTTCGAAAAATTAAATGCAGTACTTTAACTAGTGATTTCATTTATTGAATTTTAAAGTTGATTTCCAGGAGGTATTCAAATAACTCAAAATTATACTACATTTACAACTTAAAATAGGATTTAATTTTGTTCGTCTGTATCGATTTATTAAACCTAAACGAATTTCCTGATTTGACTAACACTTTGTGATAAATA
This sequence comes from Stegodyphus mimosarum, assembly GCA_000611955.2. Lineage (NCBI taxonomy): Eukaryota > Metazoa > Arthropoda > Arachnida > Araneae > Eresidae > Stegodyphus > Stegodyphus mimosarum. The sequence continues at coordinate 112,848 of KK113537.1, read as the reverse complement.
TTTAATTATTTCAAATATTAACGGCAAAAATTATATTTAATATACTGCATAATGAAAAAAAGCATTATTGCAAGTTTCACAGGCCACACTGTTGAATCTGTTAGAAGAGGCTTTTAGTCTGAACTAAAGATATATTTTTTTAAATCAGGCAATATTTAGCACATTCCACAGACAAGCTTCATGTATATTTAGAACTATTCATTCTGCTTAGCAATTTTGAAAAAGAACCTTGAAGAAGAACCTGTTTCAAACCTCTTCGAAAATACATGGATCTCATCTGTAAAACCAAAATCAGTGTATTTTAAATTTTATCTAATTTATAATTGGACACTTGTATATATTTCATCTTTTCCATATCTTCAAGAACAGTTACGCATATATAATCTCAGTTCAAGGTGAATTACACAGGGAAATATGATTCCCTCAGATAATTTAACAGTTGTTTTTAAAACAGAATAAATAAGACTTTCTCCCTTTTCTTTCTTTTCTATAATTCTTATTTCTCATAATCTATTTCTTATTCACAGTTCTACAAACATTTTAATATGTGCGAAAAATGTTATGCCAAGATATTAGACGGAGAATTATATTAGAATATAATTCAGAACTTACTTCATAAAACCAAATCCTTCTTCAAAGAAATCATTTAATATATATAAATGAAATAAAACTGTAACTTCATAATAAAATATGAAACTTTTAATCTTTCTAAGAAGTATTTAAAACTGTCATAAATAATTTGAACACTGGGCTTAATGTGTTGGAAAACAAAGTAGTATTTATACAAATTATCCAAAAGCCATTGTCCCATAAGTTTCTCTAAGTAGTTGAGGAGGAAATGTGACATCTGATTATTTCGTTATTATATTTCTGTGATTGCTGACGAATCACTGGAAATTGTTATGCATAGAAAGGTAGCAGCAAAAGTCAACTCTGTAATTGCTCTAATAGACTACTGACAGAAATCTCAGATTCATGCAACATGCAGCAAAAGTTCGAATATCCGATGCAGACGAGATTGTGGCAATGCAGATAAAAATCATAGCAGATAAAAATTGCATAAAGGCTGTAAAATAATAGCTTATATAACGTTGTTGATTGAAATGATGAATGAAGAAATTGCATAGAACCATTCAGAAAACTTTTTAATAAGCACATTTTATTTGTCAATTAAATTATTTCACAAATAAAATGTGTATAGGATAATAGTTTAATCGCATGCAATCAGCTTTTGTTTTGAAATCAGCAGCACTGAAATGCATGAAGTCTTTCCATATGAAGTTAGAATTACAATATTGAAATCTTCGTACATAAAGTTCGCAGCACCTTCATGTTTCTTTTTGAATACATATAATATGAATATTTGATTTTATTCGAATATTAGATTTTCTAGGTGTTTCGTAGTTGCGCTGAATGCTTCACCAGTCTCAGGCAAATGACATCTTTGCTGAATCATTATTTTGACAAACTATATTCCTTTTTCTACTTACTTTTAACACAATTATTGGGAAGCCCTTAATTCTTTCACAATTGGTTTATTTTTATCATCTTTCACCTATTCAATAATTTCGTTAACTGAAAGTGTGATTCATAGATTACCCGAAAAGAGAATTTCATTTCTTTCAACAATTTAGAGTTAGTTTCGTCTTTAGATCATCAATATTTTCGACGTCTAGCATGTAATTTTGTACTTTTAGTATGTAATTTGGGAGTATATAAGGTATTTATCCCGCCTTCTTGGCATACCTTCGTCGTGTAATGGCCAGCACAATTGGCGCGTATTCGAGAGGTCCGAGGTTCGAGTTCCGGTGAGGGCATTACTCATTTTTCACATCTTCTGGCTTCAAAATAGCCTAATGTCTCTACAATATTAAGCGATGTCTACCGTAGTGCCATCATCAGTTCACGGAAGGGATTCCAGCTCATAGGATGCCGGACTGTTGGAACTTTAATGTAATAATCCAGAGAAAGCACAAATATTTTTACAGAAGTTTTGGAATTTACTGTGCTACTATTATGTTTTAAATACCACATACAGCTTTTGACTACTCTGCTTTGGAATATGTTAATGTAGTTGCTACTGTAACACAGTTAATGCCTGTTGATACAATGTCTGAGAAATTCCTTGCATGCACATCCGAAGCCGGTCTTTTAGATTGGTCATAATATATAAAGTCGTATATCTTATACCTTTAAACTTACACATCTTGACGTAAACATCAAAGAAAATAGCCAGAAAAGGTCAAATATCTATTATAATTAATCTTTGAAAGGCGGTTAATTTTCACGTGTTTAATGAATCTGTGAATTGAAAAAATGCTGCGCAGTCAATCGATCAAAACAGGGAAAAATTAAAGTACTAAAAGATTAAAACCTTAATACGTTAAGCACAATCTAAATTCAATTAACTTCGTTAACTAAAATAAATAAATTTTCGTGAATTTAGAAGGCTTGATAGAAATTTAATTCATCGACTGATTTCATTTGGTTTACTTGACTACGGCAAAGTACGCAATGGCTGTGTGCTTAAGGAAAGGGATACCTTTCCAGAAAGCATTTTGAGGGTAACTAACTGATAACCACAGTACACATGGAAAAACCCCTCGGGGGAGCCTATAAACCCTACAGGCCGTGTTCCCAAGGTGGCGGATAGGAAAATGCCTCCTTTGGGTGGTAGAAGGGAAATGGAATACTTTCTGTGGACCAACAGGCAAAAGACCAGCCTCTTGAGGCAATAGCAACCCTTTTTCCATAAGAGGTCATTTTAAGGATCTAGATCAAGCTACTGCGTCCGGGGTAGCGGATACGTCTGGTTCTGCAGTCCGGGAACAAGATGGGAAATATGTTACGAAGACACTCAACATCTTATAGTTGAACATTGATGGAACAATCAAAAAGAGAGTTGAGCTACAATGTCTACTAAGTGAAAATGATATACATATTACCTGCCTACTAGAAACAAGGCTAAATGACAAGATTTGATTTAACATTAAAGGTCACATAACGACTAGAAGAGACAGAGTGGACAGACGTGGAGCTGGACTCGCATTTTTAATTAAAGACTCTGTGACCAAATATAAAATTATCTCTGTGTATCTCAAGATGTTGGCAATACCGATATCCAGACCCAGAAATTTTCACTGAGCATTCTTCTTTTGTCGTGGTTAATGTTTATCATTCCGACATTACCCCATCAGTCCAGATTCATTTAGTACGTCCCGGCAGATCATGTAATTCAACTTGCAGAGTTTAATGCGTAGAGCCCTACTTGGGGATTTCATGTCATGGATGCAAATGGTCAGCATCGGACATTCTGACGCGGAAGGCATTCTGATGGATTTAGGACTGACAATCTTTAATGACTAACAAAATACGTATCTCTCAAGAATAACTGACACACAGCTCTGGACCTCACAGCCGTCAGTTACCAGATATCGCACTTTTGTAACTGCAGAATTTTGGATAAGGCAATGAGTGATCACCGACCTATTCTCACTACCTTTACTATGTGGATGGAAGTGGCCTAGCAACAAAGGAGATCATGGAACTTCAGAAAGGCAAATTGGACTGGCATTACACAGTATTTGGAAGATCTGGCTAAGAAAGAACCTCGATTTTAGAATGGGGCTCTTGCGGTTAAAATTTTATCTCTCGCAAAAAATATTACTAAAGTAGCAAAGAGATATACCTAAAGGTAAACGGAAAAAACAATGGTTCCCATTTTGGAAAGATTTTATCATTGATTCCCTGATTGAGGACAGGGATATGATAAAAGACCAATTAAAGACGAACAACGGAGACCTGAATTGAAACATATGTGCTGATAATACTAGGAAAGTTGAGGAGGAAATAGCAAATGGCAAACGCTTAAAATGGGCAGAATTATGCAATCACCTGGATCCTAAAAAAGATGCAAAACACTGGAGGCTTGTTAATGCCCTAGATAAATACACTTCAATTCCAACTGCCCAGAGCTCAAATATTACTGCCTCATTAGGAGACGAAATAAAAGCAACGGCAAATATGTTGGCAATGCACTAATCAAACATTAGTAAATTGGAGTCCCAGCGGGAAAAACAAAATAACAGATACAGCAGTTAGGAAATTACTTCTAGAAGAAGATATTTAAATGACGACTCAAGCCCTATACTCAAGCCAGTTCCTGCAATTATGTCAGCAATTAAGCATATTAATGATAAGAAATCCCCTGATAGAAATCTCATTTTTGGAGAAATGGTGAAACATTTAGGCGAGATCGCTACTGAATTCTACTGGATATTGTTAACACAACATGGAAAGCGGGAAAACTTCCCCAAAACTGGAACACATCTATTATTGTTCCCCTGCTTAAGCCGAGGAAACCGGCCACTGAGTGTAAACGCTAGAGACTCATTGCACTAACTAGTAGTCTTTGTAAAATTATGGAACGTATTATACATTCACGAATCATGGGTGAACTTGTAAAGAATAAGAAATCGAACTTCTGTCAAACTGCATACAGAAAACGTCACATCACAGAATATCATCTTTTCTACCTATGGCAATCGGTTATTGAAAGGAAAGACCTACAAAAATACCACGGCTTTTTCCAGGACATGACATCAACATTTGATATTGTATGGGGAAAAAAATTAATTGGAATGGTTAAGAAGTAATGCCCTAACTTGGATAGCAAACTTTTTGAAAGATAGGAAGTGTAGAGAAAGGTACAATGGAGCCTTCTCTAAAGACAGTAGAACATGGGCAGGTGTCTCTTAGATCTCAGTTCTCAGTCTCCTGCTATTCCTTTTGTATGTTAACAATATTCACCAGCTCCTAAAAGGGGACACCAGAGTTTCTTGTTACGCAGAAGATATGGCAATTTGGCACATAGTAAACACATAGAATAATCTGAGAGATCATTAAACCAATCTCTTGGAGGCATCCTGGCTTGGTCAAGAGAGGTAAAATTAAAGATAAATATTTTTGAAAACAAACTACGCAATTTTCTCCACATATCGAAAACCCAGAAAACCTTTTCAACCTACCATTTTAATGTATGGCTTGCCAATTATTAAGGCAGATAACTCAGAATACCTGGGCGTGAATTTAGATGCTGAACTAAAAGTTTGGAAAGTTGTTCCAACAAAGCACTAAAGAAATTTCGAATTCTGAACCTATTTGGGCACACGCTTCTGAGAACGCATAGGGAAAACTTGATATGATACGGGCAATAGTAGCTAAAGTAGTATCTGGAGCTGTTTCGTCTACCAGCAACGTTAAGGCAGAACAAGAGTGCGAACTTCCGACCCTTTTACAGAGAAGAAAATATCTCAGGCTCAGGTTTACAAAGAAAGCCAGGAGCACGAGACATGGGACACAAGTTCAAAAGGATTTTTGGAAACTGGAAGAACAAGTCAAGAGGTCATCTACTTTTAAACATGACAATGAGATCAGAGAAAATATTGCTTTCAAGCATGATACCTGCGCTGTCCTTCAAGAGTCTAACCTGCCCTCTTATATCCTCATTAACACCAAAATAAATCTCGATCTGGTGGAACATTGTACGAAAAAGGAGACTGGAGCTGTTATCAAGGCAAAAGATGGTTCATCAGATGAAACTATCCAACAGGGTGGAGGCGGTATTCACATCACTCTACTAAATGAGGCAACTAAACTCCAAAGCCATGGAGCAGACAACATAGCTTCCAACTTCACATGTGAATAAAGAGTAATCTAGGAGGCCCTGAGAAATTACATCGACTTAAATTACAATGATAACGCCAGAGGACTTGTAATTTACTGTGACTCGAAGGCTGCTCTAGTAGCAATACTGCAAGGACATTCAAGACTCACCCGGGAAGTACAGCAACACCTAGAAACAAACAAAGAGATGGGAAAGACATGCATTATGCAATGGATACCAACACATATTAGAATCGATGGAAACGAGGCAATGGATGAACTGCGTAAAAAGGCAAGAAATCTCAACAAGTGAATTCCCGTCAATCTTGAAGCTGCTAATGCCATTGCCAGATATAGACTCGTAAAGAAATCTATTAAGATTGAAAGATTATGAGATATGTGGTATTAATGCAAACAAGGAAATTACAGAGACCATTACTAGACTTAGAACAAGCCAGTTTTGAGGATTGAAAATTAATGAAGATGGTACCAGATCCTACAGAACTTGTAGAAACTGCCCCGAAACGGAGCTTTTCTAGAACACATCTTCATCTGCCTAGCGATATTTGCAGCTCTGCAAAGCTTGGGGGAATTTCCTTTCCAGGGAGAGCTGCATAGTGAAAAGATAGGGGAACTGGCAAATGCTGTGATTTCCACGAATGGATTCATTTCACTTCTCAAACGACCCGGCACCAACCAACCAACATGGAGAAAAACACGAAAACGCCCATGTACCTAGCCGTTTAGAACTAAAATCAGGTTGAACTACTAGTGTTCAGAGATTTTTATGCTCAGCCGTTGGTGAGACCCCAAATTCATAAACTGAAGAAACGTTATGGAAAATTTTAAGGAATTAAAATCAGAAGTGCAATTCAAAATTACAATGATTATATTACGTTTATAGAATATAAGTTCATAAGTAACCCAAATTAACTATTCATCTAATCATAATTTTCTTTAAAAGTTTTTAAATTCAAAACTCAAGATTTTTTAATAAGAGTCTTAGAAAAAATTACTCTCTTGCCTTCTTGCCGCTCTCGAACATTTCCATTTTTCTCATGTAAAATTTACGCTTATTTCCAACTTTTAAAATTATTTAAAATATATGAAGAGCTATTTTACTTTTTTATTTTTAGAGGGAATGTTCAGAACATGTCAGTCGCGTCTGAAACCATAATGGATGAGACGCATAATAACAAGTTCCATTTTATAGTAAAGCAATATAGTCTGACTACACACATACTTTTAGTTCACAATATTGATCGCTTTAGTAAAACACCTAGTAAAGCTGAAATAAACTCGTTCAATAGAATATATAACAGTTGAATTTATAACAATTTGAATGTTATAACAGTTGTATAGCATTTTAGGCAATAAAAAAATTAAACAATGTTATTAAATTACCTGAATTTACATGGATACGTGCACATGCTTCACTGGCAAAATTTGTATACGTGTTTGAATTTCAGTTAAATGGTTTAATAAAACTTCTGTCTGGGCATACAAAGCGGTAACAACTATAACATTCTGTCGTAATAAAAGTTCTTAGATTCAAGGTCCGAGATAACGCAGAAGTTGTTAGATTCGCGGTAGACTAAAATGAATTATTTTGCAGTAAGTTTGTGTGTCATTGTATCATTGTTATATATACAGACCATCACAGGCAGCATGCATTCGTATATCGCACGAGAAAAATACGTGTAATTTGCGAATGGCCCTTCGTATAAAAACCATTACGTTCAACGTAAAAATATCATGAAAAGTGTCCGAAAAAAATAGTAGATATTTACGTATATTTTTACGGTATAATATACGTAATTTTTACGTAAAATTTATGTATATTTATGGGAAAGTTTGCGGTTCGTTCATAACTTTAACGTATAATATACGTAAATTTCAGAGATTCACGTATATTTTTACTAAAAATTTACATAAATTTATCACATATATGTAAATCTTCCCATTTTTTTACTTCGTATATTTTTAGTGAAAATTTACGTAAATTCGAGGAATTGTTTTTTACTTTTCACAAACATATACTTTGCGAAGAAATTTACATTTTTCCTATTTTTTTACTATGCATATTAGAAATCATTTTTCATGAATTCTAGATACATTTTCACAGGTTAATACTATATCATTATATTCAGATAATAAACGCACATTACGAATATAAAAACCCCATTTTAAACACATTTGATTTTCATAAACAGGTGCATTTAGTTATAGGGTGATAAATTTAAAAAATTCATGCATGATGAAATAACTAAGCAAATTTAAAAAATAAATTACTTTTGTATTTTTAACTTGAGAAAATATAAATAAGTGAACCTACTTTTTTTTCAGATTACAACTTCTTACATTCATAAAAACGTACCTCTAGTTTTCTTCACAGAACATTCTACTTATGTGTCAATCTTGATGAAATTTCCTCTTTTTTAATGACTGTTTTATTTATTTTTTTTGTTAATTTAATGTTTCGCAACTAATGATGTTTTCAAGATATAGTGAAACTCAACAGAATTTTATTTTTTTTCCTATGTCATTTTGAAAGCATTTTTGTTGAGCTAATTGATATAGTATGTATGGTAGTATCAAAAATTTTGATTTAATATGTCTCATGTAAATTGAAAGACAATATAAATCAATAAATAATAATAAAGGATACATAAATTAGAAACAATGACTGCTAAAAAAACAAACCTCTTATTTTATTATTCAGAAAATTATTCAGAAAATGGTCAATGGAATTTAAATGCTATTCAATGTAAACTAAAATAAATATTAGACACTGTGCTTTATCATTCTTAATTTGGAAGGTAGTAATTCCTTTTTTCATTTCATCACCAATATAAAAAACAATAGTGAAATTCTTAATCCTAAAATTTACTATCCCATTTACATTTCTATTCAATCAAATTTCATTTGATTCAGGTACCTTTACAGAAAACATTATTATAAATAGACGTTCTGATATTTAATGCATGGATAGGTTAATTTTTGAACACTTAATGATATGTGTTATGATTTCAGTGTTATTTCAAAGACTTTCAGAAAGCACGAATTGTAATTAATAATTGATTGTTCAAATGTTAAGTATTTTTCTAGCTTGTTTCCATTGTTTCTAAAAAGAAAATACTAATACTATAAAAGGAAATACGTAAATAAAAAGAAAATACTCTTTCTTATGGAATTTATAACATGCGTAAAAAATCAAAATGATGAAGCTATAAAATTAATTCAAAGTATTTTAATTACCTAATTTTACATTAAATTTCAAAATTTTACTTCACAAATATATGAAAGCAGTAGGAAAATGAACCCATTTTTCCATATTCAGCATCTGAAAAATAACTGAAGACAACAGTTAATAAAATGAACATTATCAAAATATTAATGATTTGAAAAATGCTATATATTTTTCTCCATTTAATTTTCATGATATCAGATTAAATGTTAAATATTAAATTCAAATGCTGAAAGCAAAACAAGCATAACCACTGTGGTATAATTTGTTCCTTTTGATAAAAATGTAAACAATTACTTAATAATAAAAAGCTCCTTTCTCTGTGTCAAATAGACTGGAGATGAAACATTCATCTTTATTTAATGTTACGAATTATATTACGAATGAAAATAATTAATAGTATGCCCTAAAATATCTTACACATAATGCCTATTTAACATTAATTCCTTTATTGTGAGCATATTTTAGATGCTTGTTTAAAGATTACTTTACTAGGACAAAGATTGCACCCTTAATAGCTGAGAAGGAGCAGCTTCATGGTGCCAACACCTTTACACAAGTCGGCCACTGTTTGAAATACAGAAAATTTCTTAAAAGTACCTGTACAGAAAGGTTGTCCTACCCTTATGAAGATCGAATTGTAACTTGTAAAAAGAAACCTTTATAAGTTTGCTCCCTAGGTAGCAGCTGTTTGAATTAATTTGTTTTGCTATATAGATTAGCGAAATAAATGAAGAATTTATTTACATTACGGAGATAAAGATTGACATCATGAAGGTAGCTTTTTATATATATTAGAAATTAATCTGCCAATGCATACAAATGTCTTTTTCCTACTGTAATTGTGATATTTTGAACATGGGTTGACTCAAATAAAAGCACAGCCATCATTATAAAGATTTTCTTGAACAACAGTACGTGGTATTTAAATGGCACCTATGTTCTTTGAAACAACAGTTATCAAATTCTTAAGATACATTAAATCAGAATTTGTTAAACTGTGGGTCGCCAAAAATTTTAGCTGTTATGATATTTCTTTAACTTATTATAATAATTTTATAATTACCAAATATTTTTACACTATGTTATCTGAAAATAGATAAAGATCAGACAATACAGACAAAGAAAAAAAGAAAACGTTTCAACACATTCTTTTTATAATATAAATGTGCATTTTATTTGCTTTACATGTGACGTTGTCATTTTGCCTGTTATTTATTTAAAATTTTCACATTGTTCTATGTCTTTAAATTAGAAATTAAAGTTAATGACCTAAAACTGCAAAAGTATATTACAGTACAAATGAAAAAATTGATAGTTTCACTCACATGTGTGTCGAATTTGCGCAATGCTTATGGAGTCCCACAAAATTTTCGTAAATATTATGGGGTCCTGGGGTCGCGAAAAAAATCTCAGTGATGCAAAGGGGTCGCGACTAAAAAAAGATTAAGAAGCCCCGCATTAAATCAAGCTCAATATAAATTTGTTTTATTTGATGATACTTAAATATTAATAAATTACTTTAAAATAAATTAATTAACCTATTGAATACAGCCAAAGAGAAACATTTTGCTTAGCATCACGATCGTTTTACAAAATGAGTATTCTGTTAATATGCAGTTCTATATATTACAAAAAATTTATGAACAGGAAATATATTGTTCAACTTAAATTTTAAATTTTAGACAACCAAAAGTTTTCTATTTTTAAAATTGGCTAAATGCATTAAAACAAAAAAGAGAATTCCATATAAATATACTTACTGCGGTTTAAAATTTTGTCTAAATATGTAATGCTTACTTTTAGGGGTATCAGAGTGAGAGTTACTTTAATTAAATGCAAGCAGAGTTAGGTACTAAATTAGCAGCATGACTAATAGCACATTTTGTTTCAAAAGATTTTGAATGAAATCTGATAGCAGAATGTAATGTCTTTATTTATTAATAAAATTTAAGAATAAAGAACTTAATATAAATCAATGGAGCTTTAATATGGCTATAGTTAAAAGCATAGAAACTACAATTCATTTTCTGTTGCAAGTTATATTCGCTTAAGGGGGAATTCATTCTTGTTTTGTCAAGAATATTATTGTGCAATTATAAAAAATGGGTTACTACTTTCACTATGTAAATTTCCTGTCCTGGCCCAAACCAAAATGTCATTCCACTTGCAGGAGATATTTGCTGCAAGCTTTGTATGCAAATAATCCACCAAAAAAATTCAATTGTGGCTTGAATATTTTCTTTAAATAAATGAAAAATTCCCATGTAATATTAATTTACGATCCCCATGAAGCTTCTTTCTCTACTGTTTGACGCAGTTATTTTAAAAACTCAATTATGTAAAAATCACAAAGATTTTAGTAATATTAATGGTATAACTCATTAATAAATTTTCTAAAAAACAGCCCACAAATTAATGAATTGGATACCCAAAACATAATTCTGTATATGCATTTGCTTACACATACTTAAAATGAATTAAATACACAATAATTTAAGTCAAACAGTGTCAGTAAAATTATACATTTTAATAGCTAATAGCAGTTACCAAGTTTTAGCTTAACATATTAATTTTAATAAATTCTTAATTAGCAGGATGACTCAATTAAGGCAAAATATGAAAAAATCTACCTGGTGGAATAGTTTTATGAAGGATATATTTAAAAGAAGCTAATCATGTTTACATTACTATTTTCGAATAACAGAAGTTAGGTCAAAATACCAGTTCTGGAAGGCATTAAAAGCACTTGGGCGCAAAGGAGCTTTTCAATTTAAAACAGAATATGAGCCAATAGTATTTGGTAATAAGGAATGACAACTTTCCGTGTTTAAGCTGATGGTATTTGGTAATTTTTGCATTCTAGTATAAATTTTAGAAACAGACTTAAATAACACTGTATGACACAATTTACTTGTATATTTTCCCTGTACTTTTCTGAGCATATGATTTAGAAACTGATTAATGGAAACAATGTATATTGTATACACAAATATAAGTATTTATGTAGGTAAAAATAATATTGCTGAAACTGATAAAGTCGTTTGAAATGTATAATATATTGTTGCGAAAAATTCGGTGGTTGCGCCTGTATGTAAGCTTTCCGGCATAGCACTAGGGTTGCCATAAAATAGTGTATGGTTGGGTTGCCAGATTGACGACTTTATCGCCCATTTGGCGTCCAAATCGGCGATATCCCATGGTCCAATCGGGAAGCTTCTAAAATAACTTCCTTTCGAGATATTTCTCGAAACGTGTGGAACCTAAGGAAAAGCTATATAAACTCCTGCGTTTCTGAGAGCCGGCGTGGTGAGAATAGCTGCTTACTGTGAGAGCTAAGCTACGCGAGAATTTTGTGAACGGAATGCGATCGAGATAGTGCTTTGCCGTGAAGCTACCTTTACAATGTAGCTTGACAGTGTATTGGTGATTGTTCCACGGTGTTTATTATAAGTTTAATGTTGCCGTGAAGCTACCTTTACAGTTACAGCCTGAAGCTGTGTTGCTGATTGTTTCAGCGTATTTATTGTAGATTTTCGACGCTTTTAAAGGTAGTTTTGGAACTGTGCTGTAAATAGTGATTCTTGTAAATAAATTGTGCTTTTTATTGTTCTGCATCGTGTTTTCATCGGATACTCTCAAATCCACGAACCCGTATAACGCAACAATGTATTACTAAAAAGAGGGATGTTATATGTGAATAAATATGATAAATTAGATTGCAATAATAATAAACAAATAACATAAAAAGACTGAAAAAAGAAATTTTGTTTGAAGTTACTTTTTAACTCGTGAAAAGAGAGACAACATTTCCAACTTATTAAATTCAATTACACTCTACCTTTGTCATTTTTAACTAATATTTTGCATTTTTCTTCATAAATTTACTATTTTAGTAATATAAAAATATATCTGTAACAAGATATAACGGTCAATTGAGTTAATGTAGAATAGAAAATTACCTTACAATGGATTCAGCACTACTTAGTGGCAGTAATGTATCCCAAACGTTCTATGCTTCGTTCTCTAGAAAAAAGTTTAAATTATTATACTTAAACAAAAAATTCATATTAGTTATAGCAAAACATCATAAGCTTAAATTACTAGAGTTGAATGCAAATCTAGTTTTATTCCACTCTTGAAAGTACCTTATTATTTTCAATTTAATTTTTAAATATTTATAAATAACAGCTTTTAGCTACTTTTTTAGTTTTAATTTTTCTCCTTGTAAAAAATAACCATGCAGAATATTTTTAGGTAGTAAACAGTACTTTAAGCATGCATTTTTCACATACTTAGTACAAATAGTTCATTCTAATTCTGTTGCAATACATGAATTTATACGATTTACAATAATCAGTTTTTCTTAGATGTAGAGAATTTCGTTTTCACTATCCAAAAATTCAGTTTCATTATTTTTCTCAAGGTTTGAAATCATAGTTTCATTTCATACTGAAACTATATCTGGACATTCTCATGTATATTATTCCCCTCCATTAACTGAACATTTTTTACCACCTTTTCTATTGATACTTATTTCTGTTCCATGGAAAACTAATGCTATATGATGCGTATATTTACAAAATGTGAAAATTTCAAGTTAGCTTAACTGTAATCATTTTTAAAAAAGTTTGATTCATGTGGATGTTAGATCAATAGAATTACTTTCCGGCGCAAAAGTAATATTCCGTTCAGCAACATGATTTTACATTAGAATAGAAGAGAAACACGCCAATGTGACAATCAAATTCGCTAAAACAACCTCGCATTTGGCGTACATTCACTAAAAACACTCAAATGATTTCGAGGGCAGCTACAAGTCCCTCCTCATCAGGAGAACAAAATATCTAGAAAGGGAAAGAAAGCTGAGTAACGACTTTTTATACTCTCGGGTAGAACCACACGCGAGGAGGCAAATGTACGCCAAATGCAAGGTTGTTTTAGCGAATTTTATGATTTTACACATTATCAAGCTATACAGAGCGAAAATTCCTGAAATGTTTTATTTTTTTGAAATCTCATACTGCAATATTAATGCTTACTGCAATACTATAAAGAAAATTGTTTGGTTACATTATTTACATTTCATAATTAATAGAAAATAAATAATTTCTTAGCTTATTAGAATTTATTTTGGTCATATTCATAAACAAACCGTATTGATTCAAACAAATGTACCGTAATGGTATGTTTGTTTCGTATCAATAACTATGAAACTGCAATGGCTCAATAATAATGAAATCGCAATGGTACATTTGTTTCGTATGAAATTGTAATGGTACGTACGTTATTGAACTCAAATCTGAGTCTTTGATGGTCTGGCAGACTGGAAATCCTTTTTACTACATCTCAGCAGGGCACTGACTCATCAGAGTGTAATATTATTATTTTTTTAATTTACAAGGGAAAAAAGCAACAAAAATATCAGCAATTTCTTGATTTTATATAAGCATTTCTGCATATTTACAATTTCTATTTGCTATATCAAAATACATGGTTTAATAAAATATAATTCAAATAATTTAACGTATTTTAGATCAAATACTAACTTTTCAAACAACATTTTCATGCAATTGTAATAATCGAAATAACCATCAAGTTTCTCACTTGAAATATTATGTATAGAGAAATCGGAAGCTGCAGTAAACAGTAATAAATATATTAATTTATTTAATACTTAAAGGAAAGCAAGCATTCTTACTTAAATTTTCTTTCTTTAATTATGGCAGATCATTTGAAATAGCAGAAATCAAACAAACTAAACTAATAAAAAAGGAATGCATTCATGAAGGACTTAAAGAAAACTTTACATATTTCTGTAACTACAAGTGCGTGAAAATTGAGTATAGATTGAGAAGGTGTTGGCGAGGGCAACAGTTCAGCATCTTCTGTAACGACAAACGTCAGGATAGTACGGGCAACATGCGGTCATGGATTATCTTTTTGGAAGATGGCGTCATTCAGGCAGGGAATATAAAGATATAAAGTACAGTCACGAGCTTTACTATGTCAGTGCAAAACGGATATGACTAAGATGTGTATCCAATGGACCCTCTACTAGCACTCCAAGTGATGGGCCCGCATGATGATTCATTCGTTAAGTGCCTCTACATGCAGATACGTTCATCATTATGCTAAAGCAGAGCCGAGATTAGTCTGAATAAGATAGCATAATGTCTCTCATGTGTCCAGTCAGTGAGGGCGCAGCTAAGATGGCTTTCGACCATAAAGGTGAACTAAACGGGATTATATACAAGTACAGCGAAGAACCCTCCAAAGTTATAATTACAAGTACAGAGGAGAAACCTCCAAAGTAAAGGAGAAACCTCCAAATGTTGAACATTATGTACTAATAGTAGGTTCTATATTTTACAAAGTCTTGCTGACCAAAATTAGTTTATATTAATACTTGTTCTGGGTACCTGAAACAATCGCTCATATTTATACTTTTTGCTGAAAAAAAACATGCCTTACTATTCTATAATAAACTTACTAATAGTTCGAGGATTATTTAGCTTGATGATTGCAGACTCTAAGCGTTATCCTGGTTATCTACTTTATATTCTGATCATTTCAAGCATAATGTTATTCACTGTGGTCTCTGTTTTCGCAGTGTCTTCAGATTTTCTCTGTTTTATCAAGGACCACTCTATTTTTGAATGTGTTTCATAAACGATACCACCTTGCCAAGGGACAGTCCGCCGGTTTCTTTAAGTGCCAGATTCCTGTATTAACACAATAAAAGTAAAAATGGTCCCTATCACCTTCCTCTCCGCACTCGCATAAGGAAGTAACGCTAAGTATAAATCTGTTCGAGGTACACTGGAAAGGGCTCATGACCTGTCAAGACTTGGGTTAGGCTAGAACCAAAAGTTAAGATGGTCTGGATTTCCATCTTAACTTTTGGCAATAAGCTAAATGTACTTCGTCCTATTTCTGCCTCTGACAATTTACTTTGTCATTTTGTAACAGGCTTATCAAATTTGCTCTTTTAATGTGAGACAAAGGACGTTAGTTGGTCGTTCTAGTAATTTTGTGCCTTAGCTGGCTGCTTGGCCAGAAGGTCTGAAGCGTCATTGGCTTGAATCCTTAATATGAGCGGAAACCCATTTTAGAGTAGGTCTTTGTGAGGTAGGCATTGCCAGAAATTGATTTTTAATTCGGTATACCAAGGTACTCCTACTGTATTGTCCTGGGATACCTGCCAGACTTAAGGTTGAATTGCTTAGTATAAAGAATTTCTGCTGATTTGTGTTATTATACCTAATTGCAGCGCTGATATCTTGAAGCTGCACTTGGTATGCCGATTTGTTCAATCTTACTTTTCTCTTCCACTCAAATGTTACAGTTGTGATCCTTCTTATCATCAACAGGGAAAACTGTATTTATGATTTCACTGATCATTCAATGTTTGATGAAACAGTGATATTTACAGCAGGTGTAAGGGTCGTAGGGCGAGAAACCTTGTTATATTTTAACTTTTGGGTAGGTTCAAAGACTTCTGTGACATTACTACAGTAGGTTCTCTATGGGATTAGTTTGGCCTCTTTAATTTTTCCTTTATATAAAGCTTTGGCTTTGCCGTATGTTATCATTTTGAGTTGCCGTAGATGTGGATCCACCGTAGATTGTGTTCGTCTGCGAAGTGTCCGCACTCTGCTCCTCTCTGTGTTACCCTCTGGTATATTTCAGCAGATGAAATGTCTTGCCTTCAGAGATTTCAAACGATATGCCTTTTAAGCGGCCTGCACTGTTTTTGTAAGCAGTATGTCATGGAAAATATCAAAGGAGTTTCTGTCCTAGCAGTTGTTCAAATCCTTGATAAGTTTCTCGTGCATGACGTCCAGTATAGATTACCTGGACTCATCGATTCAATAGCCGCCTAATAAGCATTGTCCAGCACAAGCAGAAATGCTTCAAAACGATATACTGCATTCCCAATAAACAACATTTATACAGCGGTTGAGTTACAAGACTTGCTGACAGGAAGTTCTTCATACGCGAGACATGACACGGCCTTTATACAAAGAACCAACATTTAAATACGATTTCCACGTGAGAAAGCCGCTGTGAAAGCTTCTCATTTATGCACAAAATAGATGATATTGCTCATACCTACTTTGTGCTCATGCGCTAAAATGTTAATCCAATGCATATCTCAGTAAACAGTTCCTTTCATGAGAATTTGACGTTTGCCTCATACCGCTTTCACGGTATAACATTTCAAAGGCCAGCAGTGCATATAAATTCTCTATACTACTTTACAATATTTTCTTACGAAATAAAACGTAACTCAATATTTTATTGCAGAAAAACTATCGTATGCGAGAACAAAATGTAGCAGGTATGTTGCGCTAAACTAAACCATTAAAAGCTTTTTCTTTTTTAATACTGGAGATACCTTAAGTTCCTGCATACGACTGCAGAATATCTGATATGATTCTTGCTCGTACTATAATATGTCAGATATAGCCGAATTGTAATTTAAACCATGTTTCGGAAAATTTATCTTGCAGGATTAATTGCCTTGTTTTTCAGGTAAACTGAAGTTTCTTTAAGTTGTATTATTATTTATTTGCATTTGAAATACAATTAAAAATTAATAAATATCCAAGTTTAAATATGCACTTTAAATAATGCATTGTTGCGTGTGACGGGTTCGTTATGAATTGAATGCAAAAGTCGAGGGAAAGTTAATAAAATTTATTTTCACAAGAAATAAGACAAAATGCTGAAATATTTCCTCAGAGATATTAGTACAATATCACAATATCTCACAGTAATTATATTTTGAATTACTGAAACGTTAAGCAGAACTTAGTTCAAAACGCAGAGAAAGTTAATCCGATCTCATCGTGAATTCGTTACAATCAATCACAGCATAATGCTGTGATTGATTGTAAACGACTACAGTTCGCTTAAACAACTAAGCTGAGATGTTTTCATCCGGCTTTTATAAGCCTTTTAATCAAGCACGAGCACATTCTGGTATTTTCTCGATTTTTCCGGAAAGCAAAATCAGTTACCAGATATCTATTTATTAAAATGTTAAATGCGCGTGCTCCTGTGTTTTTACTTTTTCGGCGTAGCCATCTCTTAAAACTACTCGCGCGCTGCATTGCACGAAGAAATGAAACAAATTTAATTGCAGTTCTATTCAAAATAGCTAAATAAATACAAAATCCATAACAATATTTAATACAACTGCTTAACTATTTTAAA
The DNA here is from genome assembly GCA_000611955.2 of Stegodyphus mimosarum. NCBI lineage: Eukaryota > Metazoa > Arthropoda > Arachnida > Araneae > Eresidae > Stegodyphus > Stegodyphus mimosarum. Next base: position 94,715 of record KK113537.1, on the reverse strand, counting down.
ATTTGTTTCCGGTCGAAAATATCGTGTATGTGAACTCATTAGTAGATATTTACCAAGCATAATTGCTACTGAAGTTATCGAAATTAGCGTAGTTTAGCTGTATATTTTATAGGTAGAAATGGATATTTATGTACAATTTAATATGTTAATAAACCATGTTGAATAAATTACACGAGAGATTGTATGTTCGAAAGACATGTTTTTAATTATTTAAATAACTAACAGGGCAATTTGAATGCATCTTAACTTAATCTAACTGCGAAATATTAATCAAATTCGTGAAATGGATTTCTCTTGTCATTTTAAACTGTCACCCCGTAATTAATTATTCAAACCTCCTCTTTCGAATTTGGAATATGTAAATTGATTAATGATTTTTCTAATAGAAAAGTTTAGGAAAATTAACCTGATTAAAATACTCAAGAAACCAACGGATTTCTCTGTGATAAGTGAATCGAATTTAAATGTAAATATTAGGAAAAATACACTTTTTATAACCATTATTTTTATGCTAATTATTACGATACTAATAATTAATAAATTTAAACGAAAAATTAAATCCCTTTCACTGAAAAGCTGAGTTCGACTAAGTATGTTTTATGCTGAGCAAAGGTACTTAGTTGCCCATTACGTAGTTTCAGGTGCTATTTTTTCCCTTTTTTGTAATTCGGAATGTATGTTTTCCGTATAAGCTTTTATAAAATTTATCTTCTCTAATTGCACACTAAAGAACCGTAAATATATATGCAAGGTATAACAGTAACAAAAGTTGAATATTTATCACAGTTTAGCATTTACAAATTTGTAATAGTAAGTATAAAATCAAATCATTAAATTTACGTAATCTTTACTTTTATTATTATTAATTTTTATGTTTGTTACAAGGCTGGTAATTGTAAAATAGAGCAGTTTAGATCAGAAAAGGAATTGCTTTGCTTAAAAGCGTACAGCTGCAAAGCGAAAAGAATAAGTAGCAACAAAGTAAAAAAAAATTTTAAAAAATCTTTTCTGTAAAATAGTCCTAATGTCATTTGAAATTCTTTGATGTTAAAGATACTTCTTCACAGTATTTTCTAATAATTCCCTATTTACGGTGCGTTGTAGATTTATTGGTAGACATGCCGCATATTTTCACTGAAAATCTTTATTAATTAATACTTCTAAACTAATTTACCCAACGCCTTCAGAAAATTACATTTAGCTGCTTGTAAATATGTTTTAATCACACAAACACGCTCGCTATTTGTCAGATGGATTTCCTTTTCAAACAGGGAAAATTAGTAGTTCGACGTCTTACGACGAACATTTTCTTTTTCAGAAACCCAACTGTTTGTAATCATATGTCACTGAGAGAAGAATTTCTTCCAAAGACAGTGATAAAGCTTTTGAAAAATCTTCATTTTGACATCATAAACAGCGTTCTAGCAACACTTGAACTTCCTATCAGTCATAAAATTGTTCGGATTCTTTCCAAGTTAAATTTTCAGATAATGATTTCAACCAATTTTATAAATTGTTTTTCGATTGTTAAAAATCCCACTTCTGATTTTAATTCTTGTGGAATTCATAGCATCAGTTCTTGCCGGTGAGATTTAAAATTTAGTGGCAAAATTAAGTGTGTTAAAATTTTGTATGAAAAGACCTGGGTCTTTAGTTCAGGAAGGAGAAATAAAGAAATCTTAGACAGCTAATCACAGCCTCGCATTTAAGCAAAATACTGTCTTTGTTTCCACGAAAATTATTTATAAAGCTTCTTTATGTGTTGAACTCGATTTCCTTCGACCCTTTCATATTTACAAAATTTTTTTCTTTAGTTAATAATATTAATTGCAATCCAATTCTCCCCACCCCTCAGGAACTTTTAACATGTTAGCTTTTTTATTTTTAATTAGTATTTTTCTTTACTTCCATTTTCATTTTGTTCCACCCGTTGCTTTCCATGTGAAAATATTTAGCTCTCCAGAGCTTAAGTCCCCAAAATATTCATTGCAGTCCATTTCAAAATATTGCAAACATGGGGTTGCTTTTCTGACTATTTTATTATTTTTCTGGCTGTCATTAAATAATGACAGAAATGTGATACTTGCCACTTAGCATTTCGCAGTACACTCTTTAAACGGCCTTTTGTGGGATAAATATGTAAGAATATTGCTAAAACGTTATTGCACGTTTTCATTTAAATACACGTCTTGTGGGCTACTCTTGCTCTCATATAACGTGTCATATTTTAGTTTCATCTGTTTACAATCAACAAATACCATTCTTTTCTATTTCTTAGAGTCTGGCCCTTGCTTGGCATTATATGCTTTTGAACATCTCTAAATGAACTCTCGATGTGGTGCTCCTGGAGCATCGAAAGCTCCTTGTCCAAACAGTTGTCTCCTGTCAATACTGAAATAGTCTATGTAACCCGTCCGACATATGACAATTATTACAATCTGCATAATGATACAACTCATAGCAGCAGCGAGACCAGATACCTGTCAAAACACTAGACAAATCAGAGACACTCACTGCGATACATCTCTTTCGAGCAAACGAACAATTAATATAAAATATCTTATGTGAAAGTGAGCATCACACTTTTCAAGCTATAAACCTAAAAACTTTCAATTTAATTTCAGTTTTATTTTAATTAATTTTATGTTACATGTCATGCTCTAATTTACATGCTTAGTTAAACAACACATTTAACTTCTTCAGATGAATGTTTTCATTACGTACTGTGGAGAAAAAAACTATAATGCATCACTTATGTATTCTCAACCTTTGTATGGCCATACCAAAATTATTTTTATTGCAAGCAACCACTGATGGGAGGTTGAGTCAGATCCTGCTAACTTCTGATTGTCACCAGATGTCTTAATTTTTCCTTAACTGTCATTTGTCGGCTAAACTTGCCGGCCAGAAGAGATAGTGGTTTGTGATGCTGTTTGACGTACCGAAGGATCCAGGTTCGAATCCCGGAGGAGACATGAATATCTGTAAGCGGACAGTGTTAGTGCAACAACGAAGCACTCAAAATACACGGAAAGCCAAAATCCTTTGGAGCGGCTGCTGGTAGAGAAAGAGGGCTGGGAGACCCTCCGGCTATCTCCGGGGTATTCTCCCTTGCAATTCGAATGATTCTGCATGGGAAGGAAGCTTAGCAGTTAGCAAGGCACGGCGGTACCTAATATGCTTATCAGATGCTCAAGTACCAGCCCTGCTTCAGCGTTTACGACGTACTTCTTCCTGTTGGCTAAAAGTATTCTGGTCAAATGTCCTGTCAGTCAAATATCCGTGCTGTTTAAATGGCCTGTCAATTAAACAGCCGTATCGGCTAAGCGTCCTGTTAGTCTAACAGCCTTAGTTAAATGACATGTGCTAACATATTAATGAGTCATAATATATAGTTAAATATTTTGACAATCAATTATTTTCGTCCAGGTAAACTGACTACGATCAACAGAGAAGGAAGGAGTATATGATGATGACATTGCAGTTATATGAGTAGCAAAATAGAGTTAATTGTATATAAACAGCCTGATCATGTCTCTCTGATCTGTACAGAAGTTAACATTTCTGGCTGCCGTATGGCTGGATCTGAGTTCGAATCCCTGAGAAGGCTTAAATTTTTGTGAGTGTGTAGTGTCTTGGAGGCATAGATGCATTTAAAACACTATATGGCCAGCCGAAAGGCCTATTGAGTAGTTTGCTGACAGGGACGTCTTGGGATCTGTCTCCCGGCCAATTCTCTTTTACATGTGGAACCTAATTGGGCAAAGTCATACCGTCACTTATTAAGGCGCCAAATATCCATGCCGATGGCTAACGCAATCCTGCGCTCCTCTCTGTAAAATTCGCCGATTTTTTCTGATATCAGACAAGTGAGATAGATCAAACCAAAGACTGATTGCACGTATTTATTTGTGCAGAATGAAGCTATTTCATTGCCATGTTATGGAGATGTGCTGATTGACATGGATAAATGGAAGAATATTTCAGCATTTGCAAAATTACGCATTCCGCGTTCATGCTATTTGCAGAAAATATCCCGAACTATATGCTTTTCATTCCCGCAATAAAATTCTCTACGTTTATTCCACACAATTAAAATGTCAAAACGTCGGAAGCTACAACCAATGACGAGAAGAGTTCATTTCATCATTATAAAACATGCAGTGAAGGAAATAAAAACTGTATGTGAAGACTGTGTTCATTTTTCAGTTGTTAACGGCGGTATTGTCTCCGGAGTTCTTGGATACTATTGACATGCGAGATATACATCGTATAAGGGTATAGATGTGAAATCTTTCTTTTCATCAACCTTTGTACGGATTTCGTGGATAATTATATGTTTTCCACATTTTTATGCCATAAATGTTTCTCTTGATAATAACCAAAGATAAAGACATTTATACAGAATGAAGAAATTATATATTACAGAGTTTCTTCATATATTTTAGTTATATGCATTTTACAGCAAAGAAGCAAAATTCATTTTTATTAGTTTCTACTAATAATTTGCACAATTCAGAAAACATTTAACGAAACAGAATTATTAAAAGAGAATAATTAACAAAATTGAAAAGGAAATAGCACTCGAAGAGTAAATGTTCTGGACCGTTTATATGGATATATATTTAATAAAATTATGCTGATAGAAAATACTTCCAAAATTTCAGTATCTATTTACATTTTACTATATCGAAAATAACTGTGTAATTATCGAGATTTGTTTGCAGAAATAATTTTCAATGTAATCCATGTTGAATGTCAACGCAGAATCTGAAAATATATAGCTTCCGTCGTCTATTATTCTGATGATATTGTTTTGTTTCTTTTTTATCAATGTTTATCGATTTCTTATCAATATCTTTTTTCTATTTCATAACAGTGAAAGATTAACTTTGAGAATAATTTCCCCTTTTTCCAAACTTATGATACCTCATCGCTTTATTATATGCACACTGCGGGATCCAAAAATTAATCCTACACCTTCAGGTGTAAAATCATAAATAATGTTTAGAAAATTAGTAATCCAGGATCACTATATGTGAATTTAAGCGACACCTAGATGTTATTGGAAACCGTTTTAAATACAACTGCTCTATTAACTGCTCTATCCCTACGGGAGTATTGTAAGAGAAATTTCATAAAATATGCCATATTTTAATTCAACTCCGTCCATTTTTCGATATTTGTAACTTTGATCTAATTACTATCCAAAAACCAGTGTTCTCATTTTCAGTATCACTAGTAATAAAAATATAATACTTCAGCTTTTGCATACTTTCTAAACATTTTTAGCTTTAAATACCTTTTAAAAAAACCTTCCGCTCATATCTTAAGATTTTCAAAACAGTTTAAGGCAAAAATTTAAGGATGACATTTAATTTGATACTATTTCGTTCAAATTTTTCGCTTCCTAAACTGAATAAAAATATTTGCATAGAATCAGAATATATGCAATTAGAAATCTGAATCTCAAATGCTGTTAGTCATAATCAATGAGCCAACTACATGAAACTCCAAGAAGAACATCTTCCACTATTCTGAAAGAGAAGTTCTAACGATTAACTAGTTGTTCTTTCTGCAATAGAAATAGTATAAGGTCTAGTGGTCATGTTCTTGGAAACTTTTACTTCTTTTCGAAGAAAGTGGGTCAGCGTTGGTCGATGATTCTCTAGGTGCCGGAAAAATAAGCACCAGGTGTCGTAAAGCCACCGATTTTGATAGCATTATAGTTTGGAATCGATATCCATTAAGAACATTTCTTAAAGCTAGATTTTGTGCTCTTTCTAAAGTGGAACGAAACATGTCAAGTAACATTAAATCACTGATAGCAGTGTGAATGGATAGAGAATTTGATAGATTTATTATATAATTTACGTTATATTTGCAGCTTTTGATGAAACATTTCGAACTGCCAAGAGGATAAATTTGTTGCTTTCTTTACAAAATCATTTACACATACTTTAAGTAATGAGAAAGTGACACGTATTTAAAAATTTACTTTGAAGTGTTACTGGTGAGAAAATAATAACAGAAGAAAAAAATTCAAAAACTAAAAATAATTTTTATTCAATTTTAAAACGTTACACAAAGCATATGCAACACATGCCGCGCTTGTATATAAAATTCTAGTGGTATAGATAGTGGCGTAGCTATAGCTTTTGGCTCCCAGGGCGGTCCCTGACTTTGCCAACTGGGGCTGTTTCTGAATTTGACGCCTCTCATGATATACAAACAAATCGTAATGACAAGCAGGGAAATAAATTAAAACTCTCCATGATTATTGCAGAGGAAAATCTTTAATGCCAGCATTTCATTACATTATCATTTGTTTTTTCCGCAAACCGCGCATGACATTATAAAGGGTTACTTTTTTGCTCCAGTTGCTGTTATAGGAGACTGCATTTGTTCTGCTTTACTTTGTTTGCATTGACCTTAAAATAGAAAGAGATTATTTTACTGATAAAATCTAAAAATTGAGAAAGACAGCCCTTATACGTTCCACTTTTACCTTTTGTTTCGTCTAACGATTAAGAATGAAAACGGTGAAATAATTCTCTGTTAACCAGGAAGTTTTCTTTGTAAATATCATTGTGATCATAATTTGGTTGATCATCGTATTTTTCATTCAAACGTTTTGACGGAATAAAGAAAGTATAACAATGAATGTAGCTGCCGAAATCTCGTTGTGATTTCTCTGAATTCTTTACTTAAAGTAAAAACAGTTTGTCTCAATTTAATTTCGTGCAGCAAATCAGAATATCATTATTCTTTACCTGCCATTATTCACATGATTAACCTTGTAAAGTTAAGTTTTATAAAATGATGTTTCAGGCCAAAAAATGTCACCCGGGAAGAATAATAGTTACATTTATATTTATTTATAAAACAACTTAAAATACCAAAATAAAAATTATAATTCTATATAAAATGTTTTACACACACTGCCAATGAATTCGAAACCAAAATCAATATTTTATTGGACCACCTTTTGCACTGATAACTGCTCTGATTCGTTTGGACATCGAACATACATGCTTCTGGAGTGCATTTACGTCCAGAGAACACAATGCATAGGCTATGTAGTTTTTCAGTTCTTGTAAATTAGGTGGAAGAGGAGATTGCTGTCGGATGCAGCTTTTCACCATATCCCACGCATTTTCAATGGGTGGATATGGTGGAAGGCCGTATACGACAGCACTGCATATCCGGGCTATGCGGTGGACAGGGAAGATGTCGGAAGTCAGACTGATGTTCTGCGAACTAATTTTGAACACTTCTGGCACGATGTATAGTTGCATTATCGTCCACGAAGTATCCGTCGCCATCAGGGTAAAACAGCAAGACTGTAGGTTGCACTTGATCTGCCAGTACATCTAGGTAACTCATCGCTGTTTGTTTATTTTCGAAAAACACCAGGGAACCACTCCATGCCAGCAGAACATGCTCCATATCACGATACTTCCATCAGACCCTTGCACAGTGCAAGTAAGGCAAGATGCATTCATAGCTTCATGGGGTTCTCGCCAAATTCTACGTCTTCCAGCAGTGCAAAATAAAATGTAGCGTAATTCATCCGACTACATTACAGTTTCCAAACCCCAGATGTCCAGTGCCGTCTTTCCCAACACCACTGCAAACGAATTCTTGCATGTCGGGCAGAAATGAGATGTTTTCTCACAGGCACCCGACTATGCATTCCTATTCTCTGCCCATGGTTCGAACTGAAATCTGTTGGAAAGAGCCTTAGTTGACGATATGTGTCAGTTGAAGCACTGTAGACTCCCTGTTCTACCATACAATCGTCGGAGATGATGGCGATCGTTCTCTTGCAAAATTGTGCTCGAACCGCAGTTACGTCTTCTACTTCGTCTAGAGAAGGACTGTGGGTTCCGATTTCAACTTTTGAAAAACTCTGATATGACTGCTTTTGAGAGCCTAGTGAGATATGTTGTCTTCGAAACGAGGCCCTGCTAAACGGTCCCCAACAATAAGCCTTTTTTCAAATGATGAAAGATCTGTCGTTTTCACGATTTTACTTCATTCATCGTGAAAAGCACTCTTACATCTTACTTATACTAACATTCTAACGACGTGTAACCCACATCATATAAAAAATTAGCATACTTCATCCCTAGCACAAATTCAAATGAAAATCTCAAAGGTTTCTAATTCATTGGCCAGTACGTGTAGTAGAATTATGCAATGAAATGTCAAGCACTCCTTTCTATTTAGAAGCATCACTTTATTTCTTATAATTCTTTTAACATTTATAATCAGCAGAATCGGTAACTGTAGAATATTCTTTGGCATTTTACCTAATAATTTCACACCTTCAGCTAAGTAATGAATCAAATATACATACGAATAATATGGCAACTTTCGATTTCTCTTCATGTGAAATGCCGTATATTGCTATACCAATAATTCTTATTCTACCATAAATTCATATTTCGCAGATATATCACATATTAAATCCTGTTTCAAAGTGTTAGTAATAGTCTATCATAGCGTTATTGTTAATATTGATACGGATTTCATATTTATTTGGCTATTTATTTAGAATTGAAATTAAAACTGCTTTATTTTCCCGTGCAACGCAGACGATATTTGAAGAGAAAGCTACGTCGCAAAAACTAAAATAAAAGAGCGTGGGCATTTAATATTTAATAAATAAATATCTCGTAATTACTGTTGCAATCCAGAAAAATCTAGAAAACCGAGATTATTCTAGTGATAATTTAAAAGCTTATAAAAGATTGAAACACCTCATCTTAGTTGTAGTTGTAGCTGTTTAAAGCGAACTGCTGTTTGTTTACTTAATGCTGTCATTGATTGTAGCGAATTCGCTGTGAGATTGGATTAACTTTATCTGTTTTGAAGTGAATTCTGTTTAACGTTTGAGATATTGTGATATTGTACTAATATTTATGAAGAAATATTTATTGTTATATAAATTGTTAATATTGTTACATATGCATTTCATATATTTTAACGTCGTAGAAGTGTTGATCTATAACGAATAGGAAATTGGAGGCGAAGGCATATTAAATCTTCATTTTTTATTTCCGCTTGTTGTGGCCACAATCAACTTGGCACATGAAATGTGCCTATTCCAAAATAGCTCACATTTTAGATAAATTTTCAGTAAGAAAGAAGAAAGTAGCAGACAGCAGTCCAACTAGACCGAAGCGCAGAGAGCAAGTGCGTTTCGTTCAAGGTGAAATCCCAATTCAGACTGAGTTAGTTTTGGTTTACAATGCATTTTTATTGGACAGTTAATACTTCTGTAAATTTATTATTGGTTACTTGACTTTTAGTTCCATTTACATCATCAGAATTATGTAAGAGTCATATGGCATGGATCAATCTAGAAATGACGCAATGCGTAGAGAGGTTATTTTTAGAATTGAGAAGAGAAATTTACGTTGTTAATTTAATCTTAGACATATTCTTTATTTTTCTTACATATATATATATATATATAAGTAACATTGCGTTTGATAAACAATGTTATTATTTCAGTTATAAGTTAAAAGACATATATTTGATGGATTGCTAAAATTCTGCTATTAACAAAAAATCAGGATGCTACATATATATAAAAAATTGGCTATATTTTAAAAGGCATTTGAAATGTCGAAACGTTTAACGTATTACTTCTTTGAGTAATTTAAAGAAATATCTAAACCTTTACAGTAATACAGAAGCATTTTCAATTTTATACGAAGTTGAATATGGTTACAGGAAACTATTACTGAACTGAAAGGTGAGACATGATTTCGTGTAATCATTTTGAGTTAAGTTTATAAGGTATTTCTCCCGATTTCTTCGCATGCCTTCGTGGTGTAGTGGTCTGCATGCTCGACGCGTAACCGAGAGGTCCGTGGTTCGATTCCCGGCGAAGGCGTCGCTCATTTCTTCACTTTCCTGCTTCCGAAATTCTCTACAACTGGCGCCGAACTAAAAAGGTGGTGGATGATGATTCTCCACCACCGGGATTTGGCGATTGGGTCCCCAAAACCCCAGTCGCCCTTTAAAAGGGGGAGACTATAAGGTATTTCTCCCACATTCTTAGCGTGCCTTCGTGGTGTAATGGTCAGCACACTGAGCCGGTATTTTAGAGGTCCGTGGTTCGATCCCCGGCGAAGGCATTGCATATTTTTCATCTCTCTTGTTCCAAAAAAAATACCTAATGTCTCTACAAGTTTTCATGAAATTCTGACTAGCTGGCAGTGACCAGTGAATGACCGAGTAAATAAAGACCACTAAGTGCTGGCAGATCATCCTTTTATTGGGTTTTACCCAGTGAACAAGTTAAATGCATAAGATTTCATGGCATTTTGCATACATAAAGTATATATGATACACCTTCTTTGCAAAGATCTTCTTTTTCTATACATAGATAAACATACCTCGCATGCTTTGTCAGATAAAATGTAATCTAGCTGGTAGCTAAATAGTGTAGTAAAAATAAGAAATGTAATTAGAATAGTTTGAGCAGGTTTGTATTCCCTCGCATATTCCCTCCCCCTCTTTTTTAACAAATTTTGTCATCTGAAAATCGAGAGGGTGAATTTATGCGAGTAATTTAATTTCTGAAATCATAACAAATGAAAAGAAATCATAGGTAAAGTTTTACAATTCTCACAATATTATTTCTTTAAAAGAAACCTACTTCCAGTATGAATACATATTAATATTAACATTACGCTATCTGACGGATACGGAGCCGATAGCGAGAAGTGTTCGTCTCACTTACTTTTTCAAGCCCCCTTGACGTCTTGACTTCAGTTTCCAAGAAGAACGTGGAAGAAACGAAGAAAAAGGTGGAGAACAAAAGACCCGCATTTCCAAAGATTGAATACATCAGTAGATAAGATTAAACTGAGTCGGAACGTAAATAATAGAAATAAAGTAAAATCAGACTTCTGGAAAGTTTTTTAAGCGTGAGAACACTGGCCACGTCCGGGTAGCTTAAGAAGAATCTACAGAAAATAGTTCCAAATAATAAATACAACGAGGTATAAAATGGATAAAATACTAATACAAAATGCAAATACGGATTGAATATACTGAATAAAGATAAAAATAATTAAGAGAATACAGTTTATCAATAAACTAGCCCTCAGAACAAAAAACTATGTACAGCAGATCAAGGGCAAACTTATGAGAATATTTTTTAAATTTTCAGAAACTACCACTAGAAAGCTAATTTATTTGACTACTGCTATCCACAGAATGGTATACACCGAAGGAAATTATGTCCCGTTTAGGAATTTTAAAGGAAAATGGCTTACGAAAACTCACGTGTATCCAGCCCATTCTTCGCGATATGAATACCGGACAGAACAGCTAGTGTTAAGATACTTTAAGGCTCGGTCGTTGGTAGAAGCTATAGCTTACACCCTAGCTATCTTATAGATGGGGGGAAACACGACACTGAAAGGTTAAATACTTTTTTGGAGTATTAAAAGGAAATCTCCTTAATAAGGCAATATTCCATGTTAGAGACACTTGTTTTACTGAGATAAATGGGATTTTCGCAATTACTCAATAATTATTGATTTATTAGTTAATATATAGGTTAAATTTTAAGGCGATCAATGTAAACATAATTTTCTTTCGTTTATCATCATATAGCAATATTTTTGAAAAAAAAAATGAAATCTTAGATCAACATCATACATAGGAAAGGAAAAAAAAGAAAACTACAAAGAAATGAAAATATGTTGATCAAAGCTTATTAGAGTTTCTTATATATGCTATATGAAATGCAAAAGAATTTCGTATTCTTCATGGGTTTTTCTTTAGAAATAAACCAGATAGGAGCAGATCTTTCTGTAACCACAACTGGTGAGTACTACTATGAGGACTTCAATAATTATCAGAGTAAAAACTGAGGAAGTGTAAGGTATTTTAAATAGTTATGTTAATTAATAGTCAGGCAACAGATAGAGTGCTAATGTAAATTTCTTCAAAATTCCTGATACTCAGATTAAATTTTGCTTTTCTCAAACCCAATCCTTTCGTTGGCGTCACATTCACACTTCTTACTTAACCAACATACATTTGAGCATGTCTTGAAAAATCATGAGTGAACGATTTGTTATTGGCAATAGATTTGTAAGCGTTGAAAACATAACTGTTCAAACAATCGTCTCAATTTTGACAGAAAACATCTATGAAATCTGCGCCTATCAATCTCGTAATTCCCTTCACTTCTTATCAACCGCAAGAGATGAATTTTGGATTTACGTGCTGATGCTATTCATAGACACTGAGATACTGGGAATGAAAGGGATCTTATCATTGGCTGGTTATAGCACTAATATAGACTGGGCAGCATTTCTTTTCCTTATTCGTTTTTAGAACTTATGACAAATATCTAAATCAAATAATGTTTTATCTGAGACAGTTCATCTTTCATCCAATATTTTATGAATACGGTACTTTCTTGAATTATATTGGAAATTACAAAAGTTTGTATGTGTGCGATGAAGTGTTAGAACCCATATTGTCCGAACTATATCATCCGTAATTTTTCTTTTCCTTTTTAATCGTCTGATAATGAATGAAAAAATTAACTTTATTTTGCCACTAGGATGTTAATGATTTGAGTCTTGATTGTTAAATAATACCATTCTCGATGAAAATTAACGCCTTAATAGGGGAGAGATGATCTCTTAAACTAAGCTAATTGCCAATTTAAGTAATAAGCATGCCTTTAAAATACCAAAAGGAAATTAAAAAGTAAAGAAAAAAGAGAAAAGGATTTTAATAAATAAGCTTTTCTTTAATACTCCTAAAATATTTAATAACTTAAAGCAGAAAAAATACATTTTATAATATTGTTGAATGGAAGCAAGAGATTAAAAATTCCGTTCACAAAATTCATCTGCAATGTTTTATCACGAATAATAAAAGCTTGAGACCTCCTTGAAAAATATATAAAGTTAATGACTTTATATATTTATATACTTTATATTTATACTTTTATACTTTGTCAAAACAAATCGATTATTAGGTTTTGTTATTTACGCGCCGAAGCTTCTATCATTTCTGATATCAAATTGTAGATGAAGAGTGTAAAGAGAAATATTTTTCTTGCATCCATTAAATTACATGATAAATTATTTTATTTCTTTTTATTTCATCTTATGAGAGTTAAACAAAAGCTTATTTATAAAATCTTTTCATTTTTACCTTTTTTAGTCTCAAGGATACGTTGACAATCAAATTATGAAAAATCATTTTCGGCAATGAGTAATCAGTCTTTTACTATTAACAATTATTTGCACCAAATGATCGGGAACTTCAACGATTTTTCTGAAACTATCCGAAATTAAGGTAAAATCTCTTATGAACTTCATTTGGATATTTTTCCTGCTTTATGCAAACTTCATTTGAAATATTTCTTCTGCTTTATGCAATGTACAAGCTGTAAATTTCTGAGAAGTTTAGTTTGTTTGTGAAATGAAGATACGTGTGAAACAACAACGTTATGTTCATTAAATTTAAAAAAATCTAAATATAATTTTTATAAAAATAGGTTTACTGCATTGTATGGTCATACATAAGCAACTGCGTGTCGTATATCTTTCACTAGATGATAAGACTAAGTAGCATTTTAATTTAAGAAGAAAAAGGAAATATTTATACGATTTTCTCTTCTTGGTGATATTTCAGTGAAGATAGGCTTATAAATTTCAGAAATTTTTCAATTGTACTTTTCTATACTAACGACAAAAGTTCAGGAGTAAAAAATTCTCATTTAAAAAATGAGATTTCAGATTTGTAGTTTAATTATTATTTACTTTTCAATAAAACTTATTATAGTCAAAAGTGTGTATTTTTTTGATAGATTCGCTTTCTCACACTGCAAGGATAACAAATAACGTTAAATTTCAAGAAAAAAGTTGGATTTTAATTGTAAGTACTTAGAATTTCTGTTTACTATTTTAAAATCAAAATTATCGAAGCAGTACTGTATTTTTGAAGAAGTTTTGTTCTGGATTTCTTCTTTAGATTTATGGTTCCAACTTTCCGTTCTGATAAGATGGCATTTTTAAATTTACCTTCATAAACTACCCATTAGAATGCGATCATTTAACATATGCAATCTTTCAATTTCATATAGCTTCCCTTTATGCCTTTAATCAAAGATTAAAAAGTTATCGAATGAGATTCAAGGCTAATTTTAGGAATTTCTCGTATGAAATTCTCTAGCTATTGGATAGAATTATGCTTTCTTATATATATAGAATTACTAATAAAATTTTTATTAGAGTCTTTCAAATTATACACGTCATAAAACAGCTCTCTGATTCTTCCTGTAGCCTACGATTAAAGATTCTCGATTGCACAACAATCTTCGTCGCTAAATCTTTCAAGAAGAAGAGTTTTCTTTTAAATTTTATTAGAAGATGCTTCTTTATGTAATTTCTGAGAGAATTCAAGAACTTTGAAGGTGAGTTTGTTAAAGAAAAAGCAATTTTGTTTTATTATTTAATATGTTTTAAATCCCTCAGAGATGTAAGAGGTAAAAAATGAAGAGATTTCGTAACAGGCTTAACTCATTTCTGTTATGAATGAAATATTTTAAGAACATTGCATATTAATCTTTTGTTTTAGAAAAAAATAGAAATAAATCGCAGCGTTAAATGATACATGCTAAACCGCTGCGCGCCACAAGTCTAGCTTTCGGAAATTTCTAAATCGATAAACCAACTTATTTTGCACTTTTTCAGATTTTTGTTCTGTTATGTCAAAATATTTCACCATGAGTCGCAAATATTGCAGGAACTAATGTAATTTACGTTTCGAACAACTTTTGTCCATTACCCACAGGAGCGGGAGCAGCATTAAGTAATATTTGCTTTTCCTTCCACAAACATTTACAAGAGGACTTCTTCGGTAAGTGATAATCAATCGAATGCAACAAAGGGTTCTTAAGGATGGTTTCGTATTGTGACTGATTTGGAACGTATTGCATTGAGTAATAAATGCAACTCTGGTAGAAGAAAAAAAGTAAAATTCTGATGTTTGGAAAAGAAATTATATTTAAAAATCAAAGAGGTGAAAATTTAATCCCTATTATTTACAGTTGATATAATTAATGATTTTAAAATTATTTTACACTATTCTTTCTCAGGACTGAAGAATTTTAATTTTTGATTTTACATTTTATAAAACAGAATTTTCCGTCTTCAAAACATCTTTTAACAAACTTTTAAAAATAATTCAGGTGCTGTAATTTTCATCTCTTAATGGTTACTTAAACTGTGCTTGACTGAAACACAGAAAACTATTGTACCAATATAACCAATCATTCAAAATATACGGTGTTGTAAAACTTTTACGTCAGATCTTGTTAACACGTGTATATTTGAAACGTTTCAGACGTTCTTCTAAACAGAAAGTTGTGATTTATTAAGCCTTCTGGTTAAAATAAGACGCAAGACAGTTATGAGTCAATAAATAAGTATTAGAGAAGTAATAAACTAAAATCATTTGTTCTAACTAATTGCGGAAAACTGTTAAGGTACATTTGTCTAAATAATTCATGATAAATAGTTTAGGCAATTAAAGTTAGAAATTAGTAAAAATAACTCTGTTAAGCAAAAGTTTTTATTCGAAGGGCTAATATAGATCAGAAATTAATTACGCAGTTAGCTATGTTTTTAAGTATTATCGCGTGTGTACGAGTTCGTAATAGATTGAATGCACAAGTCCGACAATAGGTTAATAAAATTTATTCTGATCAAAAGAAATATATCAGATCTCCGGAATTTTCCTCAGAGATTTTTGTACAAGTGTTCACACAATGTCACGCAATGTAGTCAGTAGTTATACTTCAAACTAATAAAAACGTTAAATACAACGCTATACAAAGCGCATCTAAAGAGAAAACTAACTCTGATATCGCAGTTCACGCAGAACTAGTAACAACACTAACTAAGCAACTGAACTCAGACGTTCTCTCTTCGGCCTTAAATAGTTTTCAACTGGCTGCAAGAGATATTACTAGCCCTTTTTGCTTCTCGAAATTACTGGAAAGCAATAAAAGGATGGAACTATGGTTACACCTAACATAGTGGTCAATTACATTTATTCAGTTTCAATACAAATTACCGAAATATCCATTTTCTCAACGTTAAATGCACATGCCCCAGTATTCTTATTTTTCCGGCATAGCTTTCTCTTAAAATTTGTCTCGCGCTGCGTTCCACAAAGAAATACAACAATTTTAATTATAATTCTACTAAATTTAGCTATCTAAGTACAAAATTTGTAACAGTATTGTTTAAAACTACTGAACCAAAGTCTGATTAATGAAATTTCCAAAACCTTTTGGAAAATTTGCACTCTACTTAAAGCTTTTCCTTAACTAAAAAACTAATATCTCACTAATATTATTAAAATCCAATTTCTGAAAGCCTTTACTGAAAAGCCCACCAGCGGCCCAGAGGTAAAGCCGCTGCACGTTGATAGTTTGACACTTAAGTTCGATTCCGGGCGAAGAGGCTGACTGCATGAGCGTTTTTTTAAATTATCTCATGTGTAATGCGGACACTAGCCAGTTTTCATTAGAAAGTCCTCTACGAAGGCATCCCTCCCCTTAGATAGATAGTTCTCTTGAGCTTTGCCATAGTCAAATGCCCGCCTCTCCGAAAAAAAATCTAGAATGCCCCCAAAATCAGCATTCCTAGTGACAAATTACTTCATGGAGTAGCAGCCAGGTGCACGAGATATACTAAGAAATGATTTTAAACGTCACTGGAATTTTTAACACCTTAATTTGTGACAGCTAAGGAAATTTGAGAACTCATCAATAGGCTGTGTTTTGTCAGAAGCCACTGGCATTTAGAATCACTGTTTCGTTCCTTGCGCTATGTCATACATACTGCCAGTGTTACCGTTACAGTATGAAATCCATTATTTTATAGAATACCTAGTTATTCCATGAAATAACTGATTGTGTCCGTTAAAGTGTAAAACTCTCTTGTATTTCATGGTTTAACTAGTTATTTCATAGAATAATGATCTTAAAGTGTTAAATAATCTATATCATATATCTCGCTTTTTAGTATAAGGTACATTTACGTTTCGTTTAACAATATGGAATGTTTGTGTAAAACCCAGTGTGTCAACAAAAAACGTTTTTGTTTTAGAAATAATGTTCTTTGTAATTCCAAGTCTCATTTTAGTAATCCTTGTTGTAGCAAATGATTTTATGGTACGTTTCCATAAATACCATTTATACGCTGCATAAATTAGATAAATTGCTTCTTTTCCATTTTAATTGTCTATTAGTTTATTTATAGAATACCTAGTTATTTCATTTTAGATAAATTGTTTATTTTACACTTTAACTGTCTCTCATTAGTTAATTTATAGAATACCTAGTTATTTCATAGAATAACTAGTTAAAGTGTCAAATTATTAACATATTACACACTTTAACGGACACGATCAGTTATTTCATGGAATAACTAGGTATTCTATGAAATAACTGCATTATCTACTTTAACGGTAACACCAATATTTCGAGTCAACTGCCCCCATTTAGACCAATGGTATGGCTCTCTTTCAACCACTTTCATCTCGTATCTGCCGAAATCCCATATTAATTCAGCATTCCAAACCGATTCAGTTTAATACGGGACCCGCTTAACTAACTGTATTTGGCTTCATGGGTAAAATTTTTGTTTGAAGGGACGCTGGCTTAAAAACCAAAAGTAGTAAAATCATGATAGATCCATTTGGAAAAAGGACATTTTGGCGTTCTAAAAAAATCTTGATTATTATACTTCGCAATTTCCTCTGCATTTGACGCTCTAAGCTAACGCTTTACTTTTTCCCTCTCTTAATTTGTGACTACTAGTTTCATATACTATTATATGAAACTATTCATACAAAAACTATAATAATAAACAACTACTAGTTTCATATATTCTTAATGCGCTGTCACAATAGCCATTTCGTCTGAGATTTATTTTTGAAACGTTCTCTTCCATGCGCATTTTCTTTGTACTGGGATCAGTCAATATTCTGTTGCAACTTCTACTTTTTCGACTCTTGAACTTTTGTTTCAGGAAATTTGCATGAGAAATTTCATTTAGATCCAGCGAATTTCTTGAAGCCATCCGTAATTTTTTAATCCGCTTAGGTATCTGGGCCGAAACTGAAAGATTGCGAATTTGTTATTCAAAATATCATGATGAATCTATGCTCATCTTTCTTTTTTTTGTTCTGTCAAGCTGTAGACAAGCAGATGAATTACATAGTGTTCATAAAAACAGGGAAAGCAAGAAAATGTATTCGTGCTTCAGCAGCATTCACAGTACTTCTCTTCGTTGCTTACCTATGTTTTTATAAAGGTTGTTTCAAATTCTCTTCAAAACTTTATTGATATTACGAACGTAGCTATCATTTACGCGTTACTATTATCAGAACCGCCAAACCCGGATAGTGTTAGAGATGCTCATTGACTTACCGAAGGGCCCGGGTTCGAATCTCGGAGAAGGCACGGATGTTTGTAAATGTATGTCTGTTCGGCATAGGACACTCTAAGTATGCGGCGAGCCGAGAGTGCTCTCGAGAGGTTTTTTTGGGTAGGAGATTCTGGGACCCGTTCCGTGTGGATTCTCGAAATCAAAATTGGGCGGAACTGAACAAAGTCGTACTCTCACCTGTATCGTGCTCAAGGCTCTTGCCAACGACAAGCGCAATCTTGCACTCCAAGCCACGATGAATTCGTGGGCTTGTTTTGATGTTAATGTCATGCAAGTGAGATAAGTCTCAAGACCAATAACAACTATTATCAGCGTCACTTCAGTTATTATCATCAGTTTCTTAGGATTATTTTGGTCAAGATAAAGAAAATCAATGTTATCTGGCTACAATCATTCGACTGCTAGCAGTTTTTCTCTCCTTTGCATTTTCTGTGCTTAAAGGAAT
>KK113537.1:56646-75745 GCA_000611955.2 Stegodyphus mimosarum | reverse complement strand
TAAGAACGGTGGAAGAGTCCGGAGCTTACGTTTTATGAGTATAATCGTTAGTTATGTAGCGAACAGCTAATTAATTAAGTATTTGCTTTTTAAATTAGATTATGCTATCTATTTTCATGTGCCTTTTTGTGTGGATTAATATAACAATTGCGAGCTTTTTTACCTTTACGCCAGACAACAGGGACTCCGTTGCCTTTCAGTCTAGCAGACTGCCTTATAAAGATTAAAGCTCCTGCCTCCGGAAGCTATTTACTTCACGCTCCACCTCAACCGGGGTTAGTTGCAGGTCAGACGGCAATTTTTAAGTCCTAAACAAGCAGATACATGGGCAAACAAGGCCAGTGTGCAACAGAGGTTTCTATACATAGTTATTTACAATTTTTTTTTCCAATAAGAATGTCATATATTTATCACAGGTAATTTGCAATTAGTTCAATGCGACATACTTCAGCCGTTAATATTGACTTCAGACATATAATTTCACACAGTTTTATAAAATTCCTGTGGCCAGGGTTATAATTACTGTTTTTCAGAAAATGGAATAGTCTACATAAGCATATATTACAGCTATACAATTATAAGACATTCCTTATTCAGACAATTATATACAATTTAACATTAGAATCTTACTCCCATAACACAACACATCCTCAGGATATCCTATTTAAGTCGCAATGTACCGGGAAACAGTTAGAATATCCCGAGGATGTTGATTCCCAGATATCCTGAGAATTTTATCATTTATCATCCTGAGGATGCACATATTAAGATGTAAGGTTTTAGTTTAAAATAACAAAGTTTTATTTTAATTTCCCTTTCCTATGAGTTCTTATTTGAACTTTCCGTTAGAATGAGCGCGCATTTCAGCTTTATGCTAATTTGAAGTGGAGCCAAGTTGGTATTTAAAGGTTAGCGAGGAACTTAAAGGTCGAACTGGTAGTTCGACAAGATTCGGATCCTGGGGAACGAGCTGGCGGCATGAAATTTTTCATGTTTTATTCCCCTATATATAGCGTATAAACGAGTCAACCTCTCTTAAAAAGGAAACGTGGTTAGTAAATACATTCCTTTCCTTTGTTAGACTGCCCACGAGTACTTTCCCATAGATCCTTAAATCAAGATAATCAAAAAATTTTTTTTTTATTTCCAATGGTCGGCGACAGCCACTAAAGGCAATGGACACTATTAAGACCGGAAGTGATGGTCACTTTATTATGAGGGTAATAGATGGGCCACCGTTGCTTCCTATGAGGGTATAGACAATTTATATCTACGTCTTCTCCGGTATTCCAACTTGTGCCCTTCGGTACGGTAATCAGTCACTGACCACTCTCCCGCCTCTGCGGCACTAATCAGAAATAATGTAGCATTTAGTTGCTTGGGAATATGCGTACGAGACATTGAGGCATGGCTGAACCATGCACTTACTTACATCAAGTTATAAAAGTATTCAATTAAATTAATCGAAAATTTTAGAGCAAAACTTATTACTGAAAGAATTTAGATCCAAATTCGTTCCATTAGCTAGTTCTTGATATAGAAATAACTGTACTTTGAAACCGCAGAAGAAAAAAATACTTTTCAAACCCTTACACTATTATATTAGTAAAGAGTGATGTTTAGTGCTGTGCAGTAATAAGCAACAAGAATTTCTTTTCATAACCCAAGAAATTTTAGTTTACAGACGCAGTTAAAAGATAGTCCATACAATCTTTAACTTGCTTTAATTTGAATTTATAAACAGAAGAATAATTTTATTGGGATAAGACATTCATTGCGATGTCTTTTCATTTTCTGGTAAGTTTTTTAACAATGACACTTAGTCTCTCAAAACGACTGAAGTAAGAAGTAACTTATTTTTTACATCTCTATAATAGGAAAATGAGGTTTAAGAATGGGAAGAAGTAACATTAAGTTCTTACTCTCCTCAAACCTCACTTTGCTACCTCAAAAAGCTCTTTAGCCATACAAATATCCGGTCTTTACTAAACAAAGGGCGAAAAAAATATATCCAGCACTTTTCAATCATATACGCTATGCCGACAATGCTACATGACTCCTCATAATTTAACAATAAATACTGCTTTATTAATTTTTGTGACATCCAGTAAATGCAGTAAGCACGTTTCTTTAACGTAAATAACACAGAATTAAATGTTGTTATAAAAACTAAAAATTAGATAACGGATGAAATAGATGTTCAAACTTTAAACTAAAAAAAAATTAATTTTTAAATTAAACGCATTCTTTAAACTCAGCAGTTTTATTACTTTATTTTCTGCTATAAATAACGACTGAAGTTGAAAATCTTAAATCTTTGCTTTTATTATTGTTAATTTTTGTAAAACTGCCCGTTTTATTTGCTTTTAAAAAACTGAGCTCCTCTCAGAATGTCACACCTCTCATCGCTTTTTCTGTTTTTTCTGTAGCCGATGTCCCAAGAAAATCCTCTTTTGTTAAACGTCTATGATTTAAGTGGCGTTCCCTTCTTCGTATCCCCTACAATGGACCACCACTTCATGACAAAGAAAGGAGAAACGGAAAGCTCATCTGAAATCTGAAGTCACTTTCGACGGAGAATGTCCCACAACTGTGTTCATTGCTCCTTAACAGTGACACCCTTGAAGAACCACACAAAGAGGAAAAGTACACGTATTTACTTTTTGATTTCTAGAATTCAGCAATCCTGTTGAAGCTTAAACTTTAACTGCCGTTGTTCCAAATTCTGTTCCAGTTAGGAGCTGACTTCACAAACAAGAATTACAGAATGATTTTCATTGAAAGAGTGCGAAGAGTAAGTTTCTAAATTTTTCCTTTATTCTACAAAAATGATCAGAACTAAAAACAATATCTCATATATATAAAAGACAGATTTATAGAAGAACAAATCAACGTATATTATCGGATTCACCAGAAAATGAAGTAGCATTTAATTATGTAAAAAAGCCTGTGGTGAATATTCGTGATAGCAAATATCCTTTAATTTCCAGTTCAAACTGTGATTCGGAATATGAAACTCATATATCTTGCACTTCGATCCGTAACGCTTGTTTTGAAGTTGGTAAGACAGGTACTGAATCTATTTTATTCGAACAGAAAAGGGAAATGAAAGATATTTCATACAATGTTTCAAGTCACACTACTTGTCAGAACTCCTTTCTAGAATTAATAGAATGGAGCTTAAAATTCCTTTGAGTGTATTATTAACAATTCTGAAGAATCATAAATGCTTTCACAATTTACCAAGCGATGCGCGTACACTTGTAGGCACTCCTAGGAATTACTTTATAAAAATGCTGGGGAACGGAAACTACGTAAACTTTCAAATTAAAAAAATGCATAGCCTTCAAATTTTGCCTCAGTTGTCTTGTATAGAGATAGCAATAAATATTGATGGTTTATACATAATAAAATCAAATAATAACTCACTCTACCCGATTTTGGTGAATATTATTTCTACTAGAAACGTATTTATCGTGGGTGCACATTATGGTAGTTCAAAACCAAAAGTTAATGAATTTTAAAAAGAATTTACGGACGAAACTTTGAAATTATCTAATGAAGGTATTAACTTCGGAAATGAAAATAAAATAAAATTTTCTGTGAATAATATTGTATATGATGCGCCAGCAAAATAATATATTTTGTGTACTAATGGTCATGTTGGATATTCAGGTTTTTCGAAGTACAGTATTGTTGGCAAGTATGTTGATAACAGGGTACGTTTTCCAGGATGTGTTGGTAAACTACAACAAAATACCAATTTTTCATGTCTCAAGAAGAACTGACTGATGACGATTACCACAACGATTACCCCATTTTAAGGAATATTCCAAATATAGAACCAATAAATATTCCGTTACACTGTATGCGCCTTGTGTGCTTACGAGGAAAAGTAGTACGAAAAATGATCAATAGTTGGATAGGTGGAGGCAGGTTTGAAGCTCGATTACCACATAAAAATGTTGAATTAATTTTTAAAAAATGCCGAGTTTAAAGCCTTATGTACCAATTGAATTTGCCAGAAAAATAAGAACCTTAAAAATCGAAACATTGGAAAGCTAAAGAATACCGTCAATTTTCACTGTACACTGGCCCAGTTGTTTTAAAAGAAATTTTAAACAAAAATGCTATATGATCATTTTTTACTACTTGATATTTCGATTAGACTCTTATGCAAAATATCAAATCACACTACAATTCTAAATACGCAGAGTCTCTATTAATTCTCTTCGTAGTAAATTTTGGGCTTTATTATGGAAAACGGTATGTTTCCAATAATGTTCAAGGCCTACTGCATGTTTGCGAAGATGTAAAAATGTTTGGGCCGTTAGATGATTACAGTGCATTTAAATATGAAAGCTATATGTCTTCTATAAAAAACTGATTTGAAAATGTTCTGCTCCATTACAGCAAATAGCGAGACGAACTCACGAACTGTTCAGTCACATTGTAGCCATCAATAATGATTCAATTAACATAACCGACTTAAATTCAGAATTTCAAAATTTACACACATCTCATCCACTACTTAAAGGTTATTAAATGCTTAATTTTATTATTGAATTCTGAATACAAATTAACTGACGTCAGAACTGATTTTGTAGAATAATTTAAGTATGAATATATTGAAGAATTCCGTTTGGGGCTACTGAATGGTTAAAAATGTTCGAAAGATTTTCAATATTTTAAAGCAAAATTTCCTTATATAATATTTTGTATAAATAATTCATTTTAAGTCCTTTGCTCAGTTTTAGATATATTTAAAAATTGTTAAATAAATTGAAATTTAAATTTAAAAAGTAAGTTGTATAAATATTCTTAACATTTCTTATTTTTCCATAGTAACCACGGAAGGTGGACCTGAGACTATGTGTGGAAAATAAGTAGGTTTTAGGTCATCACAAAACCTTCGCACACTGTCATTGGAATGCAAGAAAGATTCCTGTGGATATACTGGAACGCAACATTAAGCACTCGGGAATATGTATTTAAGAGGTTAAGGGGATATTTCGGGATATAACAACTTGTATTTCAAATCCTGATAGCATCCCATATGCTGTCGATGGGACGTAGATAGGATGTCCTAAGGATATACTGAGAAGTGGCATTAAGCACTCGGGAGGATGAGTTTAGGAGGAAACTAGGATATTATTGGATGTCCTGAGGATGTAGTAAGTAGGACTTTAAATCCTAATAACATCCCATACGATGTTCATGAAACCTAGATGGGATATTCTGAGGATATAATGGGATGCGTTTAGGAGCCTAGTGGGATGTCCTGAGGATGTAGTCAGTAGAATTTCAGATCCTAACAACATCCCGTATGCTGTCGATAGGACTTAGATAGGATGTCCTGAGGATATTCTGGGGCGTGACATTAAGCACTCAGGAGGATGTGTTTAAGACTTTCGGGGGATATTCTGGGATGTCCTGAGGATGTGCGCATATCCCGCGAGCAACATCCTCAGGATATCTCAAGGATGTTTTTATGTTATGTGGGTAGGGATACGAAGGAAAATGCTAACTTCCGAAGTAGCTATACAGGATGTAGAGATTAATTCTATAAACCTCTAAAGGCATCTTACAGAAAGATAGCAGAATTAGGTTATATTTACAGCAGACTGTAAGGAAAGTTCCTATTAATAATTACTAGTAAGTTCTTAACTTATCAATACTTGAATACTGTTCTTGCCATTAAACCAAGAGTACCAATTAGCTACATGAGAACTATACGCCACAGTATTTGTGATACTTTAATATATGCTTTAACCATTCTCTTAAATTTATATTCAACTCAAATACTTCAAATACCAAATAAAAATACATGCAAGATAGTTCAAGAGACCGTTAATAATGAAATATACAATAAATAGAATACAAACTTACATACATACTTACATACAGTTATTACAACTATACAATTACTAGACATAGCAGCAATACTACCTTCTGTTTTAAAACACTAATGCCTACAGGACTACAGTATTTATGATACTACATTACATACAGGTACCATTCTATTAAGTTTATATTCACATATTATTCATGTGCCAACAAGATGCATGCAATAGAATTCAATAAACAGTGAATACTGGAATGAATAGTAGTTTTAATACAAATCCTAACAAACAAATCCTAACTGGATTCTAATATAAACTTCATAATCCTGCAAATACTTAGTTACTATTACTACAATTTTTACAAATGCTGTACGTAGCAGTGATACTACCTCTTCTTTTACAATACTATTACATACTAGACTATACTACACAGTATTTATGATGATATAATACAAACAATTACCATTCCACTAAATTTATTTTCAGCACCTTCTCTTTTACAATACTGATATATACTAGACTATACTACACAGTATGTATGGTGATATAGTACAAATAATTACCATTCCACTAAGTTTATATTCAGCACAGATAAATAAAACACAAAAACCCTAACTTAATAGTAACATCAACTTCAATAACCTACAGATACTTAGATGCAGTTATTACAATTATTCAAATGCTGTACACTTTTGCTATTACAGTAAAGATACATACAAGACTATACAACTTAGCATTTATAATTCTATAGTGCATACTGTTACTTTGCTATTAGTTTTATGTTCGGCGCAGATTCTTCAGGTACCAAGAAGATGCATATATGGGAATTTAATGAACAGTTAATACAGGATTGAACAGTAAATATAATAC
Source organism: Stegodyphus mimosarum (assembly GCA_000611955.2). Taxonomy (NCBI): domain Eukaryota; kingdom Metazoa; phylum Arthropoda; class Arachnida; order Araneae; family Eresidae; genus Stegodyphus; species Stegodyphus mimosarum. Next base: position 69,032 of record KK113537.1, on the reverse strand, counting down.
AAAAACCCGATCTAGTCAGTATCATTGCAAATTCTTAATTGCAATTCAGATTCCTCATTTAACTACAAATGCGTATATTCAATTATTGCAAATATTCAGATGTTGTACACAGTAGTGATATTAACCACGTTTTTTAAATGCAGATACATACGAGACTATACAGCACAATATAAATGATACCATAGTTATTGGAACTACAATTCTATTCAATTTAATTCAACACAGTAGTTTAGTACCCACTTGCATTCAGGATTGTAAAGCTGCCTTATTATGAGAATGTTGCTGTGGATTAGTACATTTCAGAAATTGCAGTGAAGTTCTAGTGCAGATCAAGTGAAAATGGGACGTCTACATAATTGCCCTTCACTTAGTATTTTCGTGAGGTAGACAATATAACTGTCCTCTCTGCGGAGACAGTTCCTGACAAAGCTTTTAATTTAACACTTGCGGTGTTAGGTTTCTTCGTATGATCCAAGTTTTCCAGGGAGCTCGCTTATATAATCATTGAGTCCAACACCTCTTTTTTGCTGGGTGAGCATGAACTTGTGTAAGTACAGGAATACTACCCTACTCAATCACTGGTTTTCTCTTGAGCTCCACCTTCACTCATCGAAGAGGTATGTGTTTGACAGAATGTCATTATGTCCTTGAGTTTTTTAAAATCAGAGGATTTCTTGCGGAGGAGCTCCGCCCATTTCGAACGAAATTGTTCCTGTAGTTTCTTTAGATGAAGACTGGCTGCCATTGCGCAGCTAAAGAGGTAGTGATCAGCAATGCCAATCTCTCCACATGAGATGAGTCCGTGTCCGTAAGATTATATCTATTAAGGTAGGAGGAAAAAGGGCCATGCTCTTAGTAGAATTGCTTTAAATAATTTGCTAGGCCTCGCTGAAGCAATGAAACGTTTGGGAAGAAAGTGTGCACCCTTCGTCCTTTGGTTTCTGAAGTCCAGCGTTGCTGCCATACCTTCAGAAGTTCCTTTAGCGTTATCTTTTTAAGGTAAGAGTACGATAATTTTACCGGCCGCTCCTCTCTGTAGATGTTATTTGCTGCTTGTTTTGCGCCCTTGTCTGCCTTTTCTTTGCCGAAAATTCCGACGTGAGCCGGAACCGATCACAAGGCCGGCCTATTTTTTTCCGAGAGTGCCAGGAGCTCCGAGTGGATTTCTTGTACAGTGCGATATCTGTTCGGATAATTCTGAATGGCATGTAGACTAGAATTTGAGTCACTGAGAATTTTGAGCTTTCCAAGATTGTTATGTTTTGAGTAAGCGACTGCTGGCCTTAGAGCTACAAGCTCGACCTGGAAAACAGTGTTATTGCTGTCAAGCCTTCTAATCCATAGGAGCAGTACATTGCCTTCCTGCACTAAGCAAAAAGCGCTGCCAGTACCATTAGGTGTTTTGGAACCGTCAGTGTAGATCGCTTTTTTATTATGGAGAGGAGGAACATGTGTTAAGCTGATCGATTTGGAGAGATTGAGGCTGGCAGGGTGACTAGTTGTATGATATATTCTATTTTCAAAATCAGTCGCTATATATGTTTTTGCTCATAACGTGCAGTTTTGCCGTAATCTTAAGACTCTGGAAATCGCAGCTTCTCTTTGTAGCATGAGGTCTAGGGGAGGAGACCGCGCTAGTACTTGGAGGGCAGCGGTTGAGGTGGTTTCTGTAGCCCCTGCAGATTAGTAGTAGGTGCTGTCGTTGTATTGTATTCAGGAGGCCTCTCATGTTTTGATTTTGTTGCTTTCCTCAAATTGCCACTCCGTATAGTGGGATTCTTTCGAGGATCGTCTTGTACCAAATTTTTACTACTGACGAGGGAGTTCCCTAGTTGAACCCCATCGTCTTTAACATGTGATTTGTAAGGTAGTTGCTATTGAATTTCAGTTCATTCAGATGCGGTATCCATGAGAGGGACATGTCTATAACAAAGCCTAAATATTTTATTGACTTTTCACACTTAATTGGATGACCATTGATTTTAACCGAAAGATTAAGTTTCATATTTTTCTTTCGTCGAATGAAAAGTAGCTTGGTCTTGTCGGCTGAGAGATGTAGCTTGTGATTTTTTGCCCATTTTACGAATTTATTGACTGCCTGTTGCGCTGTTAGTTCTATGTCTTTTACTCCAGAGACTACTATTAGGAAATCATTTGAGTATTATGAGCTATTTAGTAGTACGAGTACGAGTAGGAATTACAAGATATTTGTACTTCATTTATCTTCTTGTGAGCTGAGTGAGTAATTAAGTTAGCAAAATGTGTTATTTGAGTATGGCAAAAACAGGAGGCCTATCTGCCCAAGAGGAGAGAGAGACCTTCATGAAGATCTTTCTTCGGGGAAAACCACAAAACGCTCAGCTCGTTAGCCTTTGCTGGAACCCAAAACAGGTCGAACTACAAGTATCCAACGGTCTAAAAAACCCGACAGTTGGTAGGGCAATTAAGTTGTCGGATCCGGAAATGGTGGGTTTCTTCGGCTGGCATATTGGATTATATCAAATTCAGCCAAACAATCCGCATAGGCTATTTATTTCTCTAACTTCGATTTAAAAAACAAGTAATTATTACAAATTTGTGAAAACGCGCAAAGGTATGAATGGGCATCAACATCAATATAAATTATTGAAATAATATTAAAATACTCATACAAAAATATTCATTGCAATATAAAGTATTTCTATCAGTGTCTTCCACACAGTAAACACCTTCATTTGCTAGAAACAAGCAGAAAATACATGTAAGCCAGCTTTAGGAGAGAAATATTAAGGAAAAACATAAATAGCATGATTTTCTCGAAATTCATAAGATGTTAATTCTTCCACCCCGTAAAAAATATATATAAATGAAATGAAAAAAGAAAAAGTAAACTGGTCTTCTACTGACTACACAAAATCACGTAATCAAGGAGGATCAATAAAGCAAAAACGTAATTGCATAAAGCCAGAATAATTACGAAAATCAAAACAATCCATCCAATTTGTTAGGCAATGATAAGCAAATTACCGCATCTAACTTCTTCGTTATTTCTCTAAGTAGCTTCACGTGATTTGTGCCGTACTGCATTTATTTTCACATTTACGTAGTCATGTCCGTGAACTTTTTTCAGCTCTGTGTTATTAGCTTTGAGGAAAAGATTAATGAATTCTCAATGCATTACCCGAGAATAAGAGCGATCCTCACACGCAAACCATAGATTATCAATTCCCAATGTTAATGTATTCGCTTCCATTTACATTTTTCATACGAACTACATCCAAGGTGCTGATGAAAATACAAATGCTTCTGAAAAATACATTTTGCATGGATAATTCGTGCATTGATATAATAAAGAAATGACTCCATTTCATGAAAGTAATGTATTCAGTAGGAGTCTGTAATATAAAGGGCCATTACTTGTTTAACAACGTATATTTGTACACCCGATTCCAATTTAATAAATGCGTAAATACTGTCTTTAGTTATTTCCTGCTCATATGCTCTACCAACAAAATATGGCTTATTACAGTTTTTTATTCTCAAAAATACTTCGATTTATTTTGTATTATTTTCATAATATTCTGAATGGTGAATAATGGAAAATATAGTTTCATGCTTCGAACAAACCGTATAAAAACACAGTCATGATGGATTATATGAAAATGCGTGAAAATGACCAAAATTGTACTGAGAAGAATGAGGTACAAAAACGTACTTACGCGTACATATTTCGATTTGTTCTCAGTTTATTGAACTTTTAATTTGCGCTCAGGTGATTATAATTATAAACAGGCGAATCACAGCACAAGGTAAATTAATTAATATATTATGATCTAAATATCATTTTCTTCAGAGAAAAGCCCCTTCTTCATACATTGAAAATCTTTTGACCAAACATAATGTGAAATTTTAAAAATATTTTTGCATCTTATTCTCAACATTCACCCAAGAGCTCTCAACCAAAAGCTATTTTTAATTAAACTCTAATGGAATAAGCAAGATTCAATAGAATTATTTCAAAATTTATTCTGAATGTATTTATGATCAAGAATATTTTAGATATAATGAAAAACAAAGTTAAAAATTTAAAATTGGAACAGTATCATTCTTTGCAAAATTTCTAGAAGAAAATTTTAAAAAATTACAGGGTTGTTTTTCTGTGCATTTTAAGCTTATTAATCTCTTAGTATATTACCATTTATACTTTTAATCTTCAGTTCAAAGTACAGCTTATAAGCATTTGATTTAATATTCAGAGAGTATTAATTTTTTCGATCAGTATGTTTTCATAATAACTATTTTTTCTGAAAAGATATGTTCTAATTAAAAAAGAATATTTTGTCTTAAAATTCACCTTCTTAAAGTAACTCGTTACTTTAAGAAATTTAGGGTCTTCTTCCTCCTTCGAGAAGGAAGGAAAAACAGTAATCAATTTAAACAAAATATCTTAACGAATTTAAAATGCAGTTAATTCGATTAAATTATGAAATATTAGAAAAAGGTATTTAATTACATAACGCTAAAACAGTTCTTGGAAGAAATTAATATTAAAAACAGTACAGTTTTAATTATATGGTATTTAAGGAACAAATGATTTCGTACGTAGACTCGTAATTCGAAAGAAAAGTGCATGCTTAATATGAAAAATAATTTTTACTACAAAATAATAATTCATTGAAATATTTAAACCAAGTTGCATTATTCTTATTACAATTATGTCAAGTAAATCTAAGTATATTTTATTTTCAGACGCTAACAGCTTCTGTTTTTAAATTCCTCCAGCTTTGGTGCTTTTGTATCATTCGGCGTTTTGACAATAGCTTAGAGACAATTTCCTCAATTTCACTGTCGCTTTTACAAGTAAAAATTGTAAATTTATTGATTCCTTATTTCTACTATAAAGTAAGCTATACCAGAATTTAAAAAAAGGAATCTGCTAGTTTTAAATTAAAAGTTACTAATTTTGCTAAGCAATATTATGGACGGAAGTGAAGATGATAGTATTTACTCTCATAGTACAAGACATCCTCAGGACATCCTATTTAAGTCGCAATGTCAGGGGAAACAATTAGGATATCCTGAGAATGCTGATTCTCAGATATCCTGAGAACTTCTTAAGTCATCATCCTAAGGATGACCTGTTCAAGTCGCAATATTGAGGGATATATGAAGATCTCCTGAGAATGTTGTTTCTCAGATATCTTCAGGACTTTATCTCGGTTATCATCCTGAGGATGCACATACTAAATACTCCTCTCGTCAAGCGGACTGAGGATATTTATTCTCAGCCCTTCTTAAGATGAGCAGAGAATTCAAAGCTCGACTTTGCTAATACGAAACCATACGTAAACTCTTTATTTTTATTTATTTTTTTTTAAGAATTGCGTATTGAACTACATTCAGAAAATATATTTATGTAGTATCGCTTACTATTTTTTTATTAATTTTGATCAGTCTTTTCCTGACACTTTTGGTAATTTACTCTGCTGTGCTGTGCAGTAATAACTACTGTGCTGTGTATACTCTGCTGTGCTGTGTATAACTCTGCTGTGCTGTGCAGTAATAAGTAAAAAGAATTTTCTTAACCCACGAAATTTTAGTTTACAGATGCAGTTAAAAACTATTCTGTACGAGCTTTAATTTGCTTTAAGTTGAATTCATAAGCAGAAGAATAATTTTATTGGGCTGAAGAATTCATTACAGTTTCGTTGTTCATTTTCTGGCAAGTTCTTTAACAGTGAGACTTAGTCTCTCAAAATGATTGAAGAAAGAAGTAAGTTATTTTTTACCTCCTATTACAATAGGAAAATGAGGTTTAAGAATGGAAAGAAGTAACATTAAGTTCTCTCCTCAAACCTCACTTTGCTACCACAGAGAGCTCTTTAGCCATACAAAAATTCGGTCTTTACTCACCAAAGCGCGAAAAAAATATATCCAGCACTCTCCAATCTTATACGTTATGCCGACAATGCTACATGACTCCTCAGATTTTAACAATAATTACTGCTTTATTAATTCATTTGTAACATCGAGAAAATGCAGTAAAAACTTTTCTTCAAGGTAAATAACACAAAATTAAATGTTATTATAAAAACTCAAAATTAGATAGCGGATTAAATAGATGTTCAAACTTTAAATTAAAAAAAATTAATTTTTAAATTAAACGCAATCTTTAAACTCATCAGTTTTATTACTTTATTTTAGACTATAAATATTAATTAAAGTTGAAAATCTTAAATCTTTTTTTCCATTGTTATCAGTGTTCGTAAAACTGCCCCTTTTATTTGCTTTTGACAATCTGAGTTCTGCTGAGAAGGTAACACCTCCACTTTTTCTGTAGTAGATGCCCACAGAAGATTGCTCTTTTGTTAACGTTTGTTGTGGCAAGTTTCCTTTCCCAGTATCACTTACAAGGAAAACTTGTAGAGAACAAAGAAAGCAGAAACGGAAAGGTCATCTGAAGTCACTTTCGACGGATAATGCCCCAAACGATGTTAATTGCTCCGTAACAGTGATATCCTTGAAGAACCCCACGAAGTGGAAAAGTACACGTATTTACTTTTTGTTTTCTAGAATTCAGCTATTCTGCTGAAGCTTAAACATTAACTGCCGTCGTTTGAAATTCTATTCCAGTTAGGAGCTGACTTCACAAACAAGCGTTACAGAATGATTTTCATTGAAAGAGTACGAAAAGAAAGTTTCGAAATTTTTTCTTTAGCCTAAGAAAATGATCAGAACTAAAAAAAATCTCATGTATCAAGGACAGATTTATAGAAAATAAATCAACGTATATTATTGGATTCATCAGAAGATGAAGTAGTATTTAATTACGTAAAAATGCCTGTGCCGAATTTTCAAGCTAGCAAATATCTCTTAAGTTCCAGTTCAAGCTGTAATTCGGAATATAAAACTCATTTAACTTGCACTTCGATTTAAAACGCTTTGAAGTTGGTAAGACAGGTATTGAATCTATTTCATTCGAACAGAAAAGAGAAATGAAAGATATTTCATACAATGTTACATCACACTACTAATGAGAACTCGTTTCTGGAATTAATAGAATGTAGCTTAAAATTCCAAATCAACCAGAATGCTATGAATGCATTATTAAAAATATTGAAGAATCATAAATGCTTCAACGATTTAGCAAATGATACGCGTACACGCGTAGACACTCCTAGGAATTCCTTTATAAAAAGAATGGGGAATGGAAACTATGTAAACTTCGCCTTAGAAAATCAAACTATAAAAGTGCATAGCCTTCAATTTTGCCTTAGTTCACTTGTATAGAGATAGCAATAAATATTGATGGTTCATCCATATTAAAATCTAATAATAATTCACTCTACCCGATTTTATTGAATATTATTTCTACTAGAAATGCATTTATCGTGGGTGCATATTATTATAGTTCAAAAGCGAAAGCTAATGAATTTTTAAAAGAAATTACGGGCAAAACTGCGAAATTATTTAATAAAGGTATTAACTTGTCAAGGGGCTAGTCAAGCCCCTTGACAATTGTCGGGAGTATGTATTATATATCCCGTTAGACTTTATGCGCCTTGTGTGCTTAGGGGAAAAGTAGTACGAGAACTGATTACTATTTGGATAGGCGGAGGGGCAGCTTACAAGCACGATTACCACATAAAAATGTTGAATTAATTCCAATAATTTGACCAGTTTAAAGCCTTATGTACCAACTGAATTTGCCAGAAATCCAAGGAACCTAAAAGAATTGAACCATGCAAAGCTACAGAATACCGTCAGTTGTTTTAAAAGAAATTTTAAATATAAAGCTATATGATCATTTTTTAATACTTCATATTTTGATTAGACTCATGTATCTAAAAGACAGAAATGAAAAGAAGAATACAAAATCAGACGGCAATTCATGAATACCCACAGTCTCTATTAAATCTCTTCGTAGTAAATTTTGGGCTTTATTATAGAAAAGGGTGTATTTCTTATAATGTTCAAGACCTACTGCATGTTTGCGAAGATGTAAAAATGTTTGATTAAATTTGAAAGCTATATGTCTTCTATAAAAAATTTGATTAGAAAATCTTTTCCTTTATTACAGCAAATAACAAAAAGAACTCACGAACTGTTTAATCCTATTGTAGCCGTCAATAATGATTCAATCATCGTAACCGACTTAAGTTCAGAATTTCAAAATTTACACACATCTCATCCACTACTTAAAGGTTATTAAATGCTTAATTTTATTATTGAATTCTGAATACAAATTAACTGACGTCAGAACTGATTTTGTAGAATAATTTAAGTATGAATATATTGTAGAATTCAGTTTTGGGCAATTGAATGGCTAAAACTTATTTTTAATATTTTAAAGCAAAATTTTCTCTTGTAATATTTTGTATTTACAATTCATTTTATGTTCCTTTGCTCAGGTTTTAGATTCCCTTTGCTCAGTTTTAGATGCTTTGCTCATTTTAGTCTCTTTTCTCAGTTTGCTCAGTTTTATATTATACGAATTATTAAATAAATTGAAATTCAAATAAAAAAATAAGTTTTATAAATATTCTTAACATTTCTTATTTTTGCATAGTAACCGCAGAAGGAGGACCTGAGACTATCTGTGGAAAATAAGTAGGTTTTAGGCATCGCAACACCTTCGCACACTTTCACTGGTATGTAAGATTTCTGGGGATATACTGGAATGCGACATTAAGCAGTCGGGAGTATGTGTTTAAGAGGTTCATCGGGTATTCTGGGATATAATAACTAGTATTTCAAATCCTGATAACATCCCGTATTCTGTTGGTGAAACCTAGATAGAATGTTCTAAAGATATACTGGGATGTGACATCAAGCACTCGGGAGGAGGAGTTTAGGAGAAAAATGGGATTTTACGGGATGTCCTGAGGATGTAGTAAGTAGGACTTTAAATCCTAATTACATCCCGTACGCTATCGATGGGACCTAGATAAGGTATTCTGAGGATATAATGGGATGTGTTTAGGAGGTTAGTGGGGTATCCCGGGATGTCTTGAGGATGTAGTTAATAGGATTTCAAGTCCTAACGACATTCCGTACTCTGTGGATGGGAGTTAGGTAGGATGTCCTGAGTATATACTGGGATGTAACATTAAGCACTCAGGAGGATGTGTTTAGGAGGTTCGGGGGATATTATGGGATGTCCTGAAGATTACAGGATGTCCTAAGGATATCTCGCAAGCAACACCCTCAGGATATACCGAGGATGATTTTGTGCTATGTGGATAGTACTCTTCGCCCCGAGTCACATTCATTGCGCTCCGAGCATGCAGCAAAGTATCAAAAGTATCAAATGAAACGAATTATAAGGAAAACGTAAGTCATGTATATTTTTTCTGTATAATTTTAACTCATTTCCTGAGTTTAAGGACAACCTTATCAATAACTATTAATAAATATATGAAGTGAAGTATTTTTTCACAGCTCCTGCTTACACGTCTCATCGACAACGAACTTTTTCCTGAATGAAGTACAGATACTTCTATAAGAATTTTTAAACTATTCGACAACCATGAAGAGGCGTTTTTCTACAAAACAACATTCATTGCTTTGCACCGAACTCCACAGCGGCTCCGATATGATTAGCTAGTTAGAATCCTTTATTATGTGATGAAGGAGAAAAGGGGAAAGTGACTTTTCGTGGATCCTTTATACCGAATCTTACGTCTGTACGTTTTTCCTCCAGTATCTGCAAGTCTATGCCCTACCACAGCAAACATTTCCCGCCTTTCCTTTCTAGACATCGAAACTAAAACAATTAGAATTACTTGTCTAGCTTCAGATCAGAATTCTAATTAAAACATACTACATATATACATATTTTGTTTCATCAGAATTTGGTTCTATCATGTTATTCTCTGGGAAAGAATTTGACGAATGTTAATAGAAGACATTTCACAAAACAGTATTTAGCTGAACCTTGAAAGGTTACAGACACATATATTCATAAAATATGAGTTCCATTATATAACATTAGCTGTCAAAATAAGTTGAGAAAAATAAAATAAAAAGTACCTAACTGAGACTAGCACACATGAAAGAAAGAGAAAGATTCAAGTATCAGAAATACGAAAAGTTTCAATGAAATTAAGAATATTAACAATTTAATGATGTGTATACGGAGATATATAACTTCAAATAAAATCAATTATTTAAACAGTTGCATTTACGTAACTGCATAGCTACAAAAATACAAACAATTCTTTAAGAATTATTTTGAGGTATTTAAATTATTTAATTGAGCACTATTTCAATTAATTAAGCACAAGTAAATTTAAAATTGCACTTTATTCCCTTAAATTTATATTAAGAAAAGACAATGCTTCGTTCCATAAATAAAATTCCTAATCTTCAACATTTTTCGGGTGACGTTAATTAATTAATAAAAGTCTTGAATATCGAGCTCACTCGAGAATAGAGAATTGATTTGGTAAGATCAATTAAAGCTCTTAAAAAGAAATTTAGCTTTAATGTGAGAAATTTAATAGCTCCTGAAATCTAGTGAATTAAATTAGAAAAAAAATTTGATTTTGCCGATGTTACTTTAATTTTTAGGAAAAAAAATAATAAATCATAAAGGTAACTTTAAATTTTAGCCATTTCAGCAGCTCTGTCTTTTGATACTCTAGAGGTAACTATTTCAAGTTTTTAAGATGATATTTAGGTAATACGACAAATAAATACTAATTAATTTTGGCATAAGGATACGGCAGTCACCGCTTTATGTGATAGTGTTTATTCACGGTTATTTTGAGATCAGTAACGCAATGGGAAAACATATACTTAAAAAAACAATGGAATTTAACTAATTTAATATAAATGTAACTACAAATATATAAATAATTACGTACTTTTGCATCATTTTAATAAGGAGAAAGTCTTTACCGCCAAGAGTTAGGCAAAATTTTATTTATGGACTGTTCACAATGTTTCTAGAAATTATTTGACAGATGTTGCATCCCTAAGGAATGCTCAGAGAATATCCTTTAACTCAGTATTTATTACTTATTACTGATTACTCAGCAAAGTTACTGATTTCATTGTAGGGCTTACATTAATTTTCGAATATTTATTTTTATTTTAGAACAAGCCTTTCCTATTCATTCTAAATTTTCACTACGTTTCTCTTTCAGAATGAGTTTTCAGGATTACGATTTATGTAAATGCTTTAGAAATGAGTATTTAAGCTGAAGTCTGTGTCACCTCAGTAGGAGAGAGTATTGCGCCTTTCGGCCATGTTGTTGCTATTAGTCTAAGCTTACTGTTCTACGGCGGTGCTCGGTGATCTTTAAATAAGGGCCAACTCCGTTAGTTAATTCTGTGTAGCTTAGGCAGGTGAGTTTTATTTGTTTTTAGAATAGTTTTCTATTTCATATTTTGAGTTAAAGCTTAAGTGGAGGCTCATTGTACGCCCGAGAAGGGGTCTTATGTTAATTCCTTTTGAGTGGGAATAAAGAGTAATTTAACTCTTCTTTTGACATGTTACTTACAAGACTTCAGCGAATAGTCGCTACACAGTTCTTCAGTATTCTAGCTTACAAAGAAATCTTGTTTAGCTACGATATTACATCATCACGATCATCTTCAAAATATTTATCACATGATGTGCTTGGATTTTCATCAGAAATCAACTGGCAAATATTGTGTTCTGTCATCAGTATTGCAACTTGAAGTTTTTCGTCAGTAGCCATTCATGTATTAAATTCCTCAGCATTCATGTTAGTTGGAGATGTTGCTTTTTCTTCTACAACTTCCGTTCTTTTAATCATTTACTAAGAGACTGGCATATCGGAAACGATTCTTCGTTCTCATTTCTAAGACGCCGTTCCAAGGCATGTTCTATAAATGCACAGAATCAAGACGATTAGTTTTTCTACGCTTTCTCATGTGTATTTTCATCCGTATCATTCATGTTATAAAGAACTCTAATATTCATCTCACGGCAATAAGATTCTTTCATCTCTGTAATAATCCTTTAACACCACGATTAAATTAGACCTGGGGTATTTGCTGAATCATGTAATTTAATTAGAGCTGTGGCATTTGCTAATTTCAAGAAGTTTGAAAAAAGTTTTCAATAAGTTACGTTATGCGCTGTGCATTTGTAAGTAAGGCGGAAAGTATAATTTTTCACTTTTCTTTTTTCATTTCGCTACCCATACACTAAATGAAACTGATATCCTCCATACCTTTAACTGAATCTAAGTCTGTTGGTAAAGTCTTTACTTCTTTAAAGCATAGCCCACCAGCGGCCGAGCGGTAAAGACGCTGAACACTGGTAGTTCGGTCCGAGGTTCGAATTCCGCGAACGGGCTGGCTGCATGGGCGTTTTCGTGGTTTTCCCCCATATGTAACGTGTATACGAGCCAGTTTCCCTTAAGTCCTCCACG
>KK113537.1:35357-51271 GCA_000611955.2 Stegodyphus mimosarum | reverse complement strand
GAGTGGTCTTTATATATACCGCATGCTTTTTTAACTCTTTCCCAAACTCGCTTACTAGGCGTAGATGATGTTATTGAAGACACATAAAATCCAGGAATCCCTCTGGCTCTGCCTTCTTACTTTTCGTGCATTTGCTTTGGCTCTTTTAAACGCTATAAGGTTTTGCAAAGTAGGATACCTACGAAAAATTCCCCCTGCTTTTCTCTGTTTTTTCAGTGCTTCATGACAGTCACGATTTCACCATGGTTTCCAATGCTTGAGCATCTTTCCTGATGTTCTAGGAATGGAAAGCATAGCTGCCTGTATAACAGTATTAGTAACTGCTTCAACTGCATCATCGATATGCACATCTTCTACCATGTTCCCCGTCAGCTCTGTAGCGGAAGAGAAGAGTTCCCAGTCTGCCCTATCAAGTATGAGCCGTCGGGTTCTGGACATGTGGTTTGCTCCTCTTCGTGCAAGAGATACAAAAATGGGGTAATGATCGCTATTGTAAATATCATTTCCCACACTAAAAGTGCAAAATGGCAACAGAGATGGTGAACAGATGGCAAGGTCGAGAGCGTGGAATGTCCTTGAAGGTTCATGGAAGTATGTACTCTGCCCATTATTCAGGAGACAAAGGCTATGATCTTGGATCATCTGCTCAATTTGTCTTCCTCGGGAGTTTGTATCTTTACTTCCCCAGAGCGGACTATGGCCATTAAAATCCTCTATTATGATAAATGGCACAGGCAGCTGCTCTATAAGATCATTTAAATCCTGCTGATCAATGTGTTCATTTGGAGGCAAATACAGAGAAACGACTGAAACAACAATGTGAAAATTTGCTTGGATAGCAACAACTTGGAGGGATGTCGTCAAAGAAAGCGCATTTGAGGGATAGTTCAGTGAGGTGAGGAGGCCTACACCCCCACTGGCACGTTCACCTGCAAGATTTTCTTTCCTGAGGAAAGAGAACCTCCGAAGTTTTGCTTGTTGTTCTGGTTTCAGATTTGTTTCTTGTATTGCTAAGCACACAGGATGATAAGCATTGATTATAGATTTGATATCGAGCAAATTTCGGTGGAAACCGCGACAGTTCCATGAAACGAGGGTGGCCATTATGATTGATGTTTGTTCTTTCTGTGCTGCTTTTTAGTTTTTCGTGGGAAGAGATGAGTGGGAACTTCTAGACCCTCTTCTATTTCCATACTATCTGAATCAACAGATTCAGAAATAATCCCATCAAGAGAGCTGTTGCTGGGGCTTCTATTTTTATTAACTGTTTCTGAGTGAGATTTTTGGGTTTCTTTCAATTACTGTTTCTTTTCTTTGTACTATATGTGCTGGGTTTTCTTTTTTCTTGCTGCTAATAATCGGTTGGGTTTTATTTGGTAGAGTGTGTATACCAACTGAAGTTTGGGTGGCAACTGTGCGAGATGATTTAAGAGCACTGGCATAAGATGTATTTGGTCGAACCTGTGTGCTTTGGACTAATCTTCTGGCTTCAGCATATGAGATGTTCCTTGTAACTTTTGTAGTCTGCACTTCTTTTTTATTTTTCCATTTCGGGCAGAGGAGAGAAAATGCTGGGTGTTCACCCTTGCAATTTACACATAAAGGCGCGGCGGTGCAGTTCTCAGAATCATGACCCATCTGTGAGCATCGGGCGCATGTGATGCTGCCACGACAAGACATCTTAGAATGGCCGAAGCGCTGGCATTGGAAGCATCGCATGGGGTTTGGAATATAAGGTCTTATTGGACAATTTAGGTATCCGGCCTTAATATTTTTAGGCAGATCAGGCTAGTTAAAGGTCAGAATCACGTGTTTCGTGTCGATCAACTGACCTTCCTTACGCATCTTGATCCGCTTAGCACAACAGACGTTTTGGTCAGATAGCTCGAATGCGATCTCTTCTTCAGGAACATACAGAGGGTCGACTTCCGAGATTACACCGCGACAAACATTCAATCTCTTATGTGATGTTACAGTGACATTTGCTTGGCCAAGTTTGGTTACTTGAAGTAAAGATGTAGACTGGGTGGCCGAAATTGTATCAATAAGCAAGTCTCCAGAGCGGAGACGCTTTATATTTCTAGGCTCACCAATACAAGAATGGATGTATTTGTTTATTACAAAAGGAGACATCTTTTGCAGCTCGCCAGAAGGACTACAGACAACAAGGAAGCGGGGACAATTCTTTGCATTATTCGCATTTGCATCGGTACGTATTTTTTTTGCAGTTGATTTTTTTCATTTCGAGGACATTCCGGGATGTCTTGAGGATGTGAGCATATCCCGCGGGCAACATCCTCATGATATACCGAGGATGTTTTTGTGTTATGTGGGGTGCTCCTTGCCACAAGGGATTTCGTGGACTTGGGCTGAATATACGTCAGACAAATGAGCATAAGTAACAACAACAACGTAAGATTTTGTCAAAATATACGACAAATTAACGTTCTTTTCCTGCCAAATTTTAAACGGTTGACTAAAATGAGAACTAAGCATTTTGGCAGCTTACTTGGTGACACTGCTTTTCCATTCGGTAATTTTTAAAATCTATTTTGACCTTAATTGTCAACTTTATTTATTATAAAAATTCATTGTCTAATATTTGGATCCTATTAAACGAATTG
This sequence comes from Stegodyphus mimosarum, assembly GCA_000611955.2. Taxonomy (NCBI): domain Eukaryota; kingdom Metazoa; phylum Arthropoda; class Arachnida; order Araneae; family Eresidae; genus Stegodyphus; species Stegodyphus mimosarum. The sequence continues at coordinate 48,647 of KK113537.1, read as the reverse complement.
TTGATTACAGTAAGCTATGTAGATTTTACAATTTCGTATAGAAATGGGAAACGGGTCGGCAATTATGTACGAACACTAAGATTGAGTGCCGTCACATTAAGCGGTGTATAATTGAACCATGTACATAAGCTTTTATTTTAAAAAAGAAAATTATCTTAGATTTCATTTTTTATCATACATTAAGATAAATAAACGTTAACTTCAAGTTAAACAGATGATGTCAGAGTGAAATGCACCAAAAAATAAAGAAATTAAATGTCTGGAGAAAAACGATGATATATTTTTTCTTGTTTCACAGCGTTACAAGGGGAAACAGCATTATATTATCTGTTTCATAGAATTATAAAAGATAAGACAGCATTATAATATTTTCAATGTATTTCAACGTGAATAGCGTTTACCACACGACAAATATTCGGACAATAGCCCAGTCTCATTTAAAATTGTTTAATTGCAACTACAACTCGGAAAAGTGTTTGCTGCAGTTAAAATACTTTTAAGTCCTGAGAGATATTGGCCTTCAATACTCAAAGACTGCTCTCACTGATGATGTTCTTAACATACTCCTCAATCAAAATTTCATTGGATTGTTATCAAAATTCATGAGAGCTTTTCAAAATAGTTTTGTTCTAGAGAATTCTCATTGTAAGTCTGAGTTTGATGTCGTAAAAGCAGATACTTTTCTGAGCTGACATATGTCTTCCAAATTTTAACAACTAGAACAAAACATTTAACAGCTAGAATAAATTTTAGTTCTTTGTAAGGTTTATCCTAATTTTATTAATAGTTATTTTAAGTTATGCTTCTTCCTATCTATTCTAATTTGAGCTTACAATTTCCTACCAGAATGTAATTTCAGAAACGCCGTGAATGCAAATGAGTAAGAGTACTATTTAAGTCGATGTTTCACTGACTTCGAGAGAGAGAGAGAGTCTGATTTTCCTGACTAGCGGACGTTTGCCTTTTGGCTACGTTCTCTCTTAGATACTACGCTCGGCCATACTTAGGCCCTTGCTTGGCTTCGCCGATTTAATTAAAGTTTAAGGTCCAACTACTTAGAATCCCGATGGCTTCGGCTATATCTTTCAGATAGCTTTAGTTAAGCTTAGTTTAGTTTAATTTCATAATCATTTAAGTTCAAGCCTAAGTGGAGGCTTTGTATAGGTTTCGAGTTAGGAACTGATTGTATTTATTCTGAGAAATAAAGAGTAATTAACCCTTCTTAAGTCTTACGTGTTTATTCTCACACTTAAGCGATTATTCGCTTGTTAGTGTTTGTAGGATTCTAAGATTGAACTTTGCATTAAATAAGTAAAACCCCACATCTTAATAAAAACATGCATGTAGGCAATCATCCTTTGCGGTGGCTATTTGGTTAAGTCCTTATTTCATAACAATAAAATACGAAGGAACAGGTATTTCCTCGTGTAATCAATGCTGAAAGCGGTAACCATATTAGTGAACCTTTTTCTGGGTTATAAGACGACAATTACTCTGAATTGCTACTACGGATTTCTACTAGGTTGCAAGTCACAAATAAATATGGCTCGATGTACCACCTCGTATTAAAAATGGCTCGTACTGTGGAAGTTGCGTACTACCATATTGTAAATTATGAAGCCTCTTTACAAGCAGATCGTTGATTTAAAAGTGCTTTTCTTAGAGTAGAAAAGAAGACGAGGTGTATATCTAGTATAGCATCATTTATTTGATGTTATTATTCAGTTAGCTTGTTATGTTTATTATATTTAGCTTGTTATGTTTATTATATTTAGCTTGCTATATTTATTATCTTTAGCTTGTTATATGTTTTGACATAAAATCGGTGAACAATGCTTATCCATTTTAATATCAGATTGTATGAATTTATCTGAATTATCTACAGGATTTGGATGGACGTTTTTGGAGATAAATTTTAACACTTTGAGAATAGTTGAATTACATCTCGAGGTGATCGTACGAAGAATGACATAACTTAACAAATTATATTTTTGATGCTGATTTCACATGATGATTCGGAGAATCATAAAAACGTATTAAAAGTTTAAAAAATGCATAAAACAAGAATTAATTAAAACTACTTGGAACCGTTTTCTAGGTAAAATAAGCTGTAATTTATAAACTATAGTAAAAGATTTCAAATACGAGTATTTTATATGTATTCTTGAATATATTCTCATATATATTATTTGAACATCAACTGAGGTTTGGAAAGAATCAGTTGGTGAGGAGAACGATTAGTATTATTCAGTTGCGAAGTTACTCACAACACTATTAGAAGTACACTGAAACAATGGTTTCTCTACTGTACAAACGAAGATAAATTTTTATCATTACTCAGGTTGAATTTCTAATACACCAAAACGCATAATGGTATGGCGCCTTCATTTAATAAAAATTTCCAAATAAATTACCGGCAGCTTGTCAATATTAGGCATTATTAATTTAAGGCTTAGAAATCCCAAGGCAGAGCTGCAGTTCTTAATTCCTGTCATCACAGAAGATTTAAAATGCTGGGTAGCGAATGGGTATTTCAAAAGGTCTAAGTAAAATTCGACATGCATTCAATACTCAGAAATCTGCTGAATATAGAATTTCGTCTTATCTTAAAAAACTAAAAGGAAATATGTACACTTAATGTCGTACTTAAGAAACTGACAGGTATATATAAATAACATTGCACCTTTAAATTTCAGTCCTATTGCTTTTATATGTACAGCCTTGAACTTGTTTTCTTGAACTTGATTTTATATGCACAGTCTTAAACTTGCTTTTATATGCACAGTCTTAAACTTGCTTTTATAGGCATTGTCTTAAAATTGTTAAAGGGATGTACAGTACGGAAATTTTACTCGGTTAATGAAACATATGATAAACGTTTGATCCTTACTTACAAAAGCCTCATTTGCTTCTATCATTTAACATGTGTAAATATATCAGGCCTTTCTGTTACTTTTAAACTATTCAAATAATCTTAAATATAATTCAATCAATACAGAATACTTTCTAGTTGAAACACCTATAACGAAAGCTTGTTGCGATATGCCTCGCTGCAGAGTGTCGATAAACCTTGTTGAGATGTGCCTGTCTTAGGAGCTATAATAATTCCTATAGTTTAGAAGATTTTATACATACCTACGAACAGATATAATATGGGGAGGAGAAATTAAAAGGCACATGAAGTTGGCGTATTTTATAAAGAAACGAACCTGAGGCTAGAGATACTATTGTATAAAGAACAAAATAATGAATAAATGAAACAGAATAATGTATAAAGTGAAAATAAGCTGCATAAAATGAAACAAAAAGACATTAATAAGGTATGTGATCCCCCCTCATCTGCGTACAAAGTTTACACCTTGTTACCATGCTTTCAATTAGGTGGTCAACCACTAGAGAATTAAGCAATCGCCATTGTTCTTGTAGAGCAGTTTCCAGCTCAATAAGAGTGGCTGGAGGTAGGAAACGGGAAGATACAGCCCGGCTGAGAGCATCCAAATGATTTTCAATGGGATTAAGGTCGGGCGAATATGCTGGCCACGGCATACGCGCAATCCCTTCACTCTCCAGGTAGTCATCGACGATGTCAGCTCTATGGGGACGTGCATTATCGTCCATTAAAACAAAAGTAGGGCCAACATCTGCAGCGTAAAATCTCGCAATGGGTTCTAGGTCTTCATCTCGATACCGGACAGCCGTCAAAGAACCCCGTTTAAAGACGTGCAGATGGGTGCGGTATCCTAATGAAATCCCTGCCCACATCATAATGCTTCCGCCTCGGAATGCGTGATGTTCGGTGATGTTTTGGGACTGATTTCGTGTTCGTTGTTCACGCCATATCCTTAAATGCTTGTAATTTGGATCCAGAGCAAATCTTGACTCATCAGTAAACATGACATTGCCCCAGTCAGACACATTCCAATTGACATGTTCCCAGCACCACTGTAATCGTGCCCTCTTGATTGGACGGATAGAGGAAAACACAAACTCGAGGTATTCGGGCGTACAGTCTACTCATATGTAATCTTCGGCGTACAGTAGCTGCACATATCGCCTTACCAATGGACGCTGTAACCATAGATGTCACACGTGTGGAGGTCGCTCTGCGATTCCGCTTGGTTACAATAGCAATATATCGATCTTCCGCGGGAGTTGTAAGCCTTGGGCGACAGGCTACGGGTCACCTTCGGACATCAACTATCTGTGTGGTTTGGAATTGTTTCCACAAACGTGAAATTACAGAATGATGAACGCCGAAGAAAAAAGCGACATCTGTGATCGACTGTCCTGCTTCAATGCCCCCGACAGTACTCCAGCGCTCAGAATCTTCCATTCGTCTTCTGGAAATCATAGAAATACGTATGTCTTGGAAACAAACTGTACGAAAGTTTTAAACATCTTCTATCAGCACTTACAATCAAATTCTGTAACCCTTCATAAAGCTGGCTTCTTATAAGACTGCCTTTTTTGCATATTTCTTGACATGAAAGCGCGATTGGCTGTTACCTAACATATTTGCATATTTCCATCTACCTCTGAAGTAAATTGCATCCTCTTCAATTCTGATTGGCTTCCGGAACTTAGCATTTTCCTCTCCATGCTTAACTTTTGGAAGTGAGTGTACTTAAGCGTTAGCAAGTACAATTTGCATAAACGTATTCACGCGTTAATTCTGGTCGGAAGTGAAAAATAAGAGATGATAGTAAAGTTTTAAAATAAAATAAACGTTAGTTAAACTTAAGATCCTTACATTATTACCAACAACGCTGCTCTGAGAAGGCTGTAAGAGGAGATGGAATTATATGGTTGGGAAAGAAGAAATTCCGTTCAAATTTTGAAGGTGAACCTCATAAGAAACGGATTCAATTGTCTTCTGTCCTTTTTACGGTTCCACAGCCTCTCGACACAATATTCAGTTCATTAATATTTGAAGTGCTTCCATGTTGAAAAGAGAGTATTCGCTTACAAACATTCATCCCACTATGGGATTCGAGCCCGAAATATGGTTGCAGACTCCCATACTACCACTCCATAAAATGACCCCAATATGAAACTTAAAAGGATATAACTATTTTCTTTTTAAACAATGGTGTTATAAAAACAATATCTTTTTTGCTATATTTTTCGTAAAGATTATTTCTGGTCTCTGGTATGCGAGTCTAACAGTTAAGGTATTTTCTCCCTTCTTTCTACAGGCTTTCGTGGTGTAGCGGTAGCACACTCGGCATGCATTTGAGAGGTCCAGGCTTCGAGTTCCGGCGAGCGCGCTTGCTCATTTTCCATGTCTCCTGTCCAAAAAGTTAAGTAATGACTCTACAGTGGCGCCCGAACTAAAAACAATGTGGTGGATGATGATTCTTCACCACCAGGAATTTGGGTCCCCTAACCCCAGTCGCCGTTTAAAAGGGGGAGGTATTCTTTACCTCTTTTCTGCATAGCATCCTCGACGCGTATTCGAAAGGTCCAGGTTCGAGTTACGGGGAAAGCTATTGCTTATTTTTCACGCCTCATGCATCATTAAATACCTAATGACTCTACACAGTAGGTGGCATCATACGTGGGTTTAATTCTCATCTATCTGTCTCTTTCATACGAGAAATATGTTAATGCAAGATTTATTGTGGCCTTTTTGGACCAACATCCAGGCGCTCTTTTAGACAGGTGAATAAAATTCAAAGTCAGAAAGTTTCAAATAGCGGCAGCGACTGCAAATATGGAAAAGCTAGGGAATGTTCCAAATAGAACACATGAAACGCAATTTATGCAAACTAAGACTGTTTAAGTTTAAAAACAATGTTTTTATGCAATGCTAGTTACAGTTGTCCTTCTAATTTGCTCAAGAAGTTGCCGCAAGCTCTCAAATTATATCTTTATTTCTTTTCTCATCTTCATTTAAATCATCCCTGAAGTTAAGGTTTCAGAAAATTATGTAATGTTTTGCCAGATAAAATATTTGTAACGTTACAAAGTCTGGTGTTGTTTAGGAGGATAAACTACGGACTTTAAAAAGACTCTAGAAGAATATCTTCTAGTCTTTTGAATACGTAATACAAAGTAAGAAGGAGAATGTATAAGACTCTTTTATTTGAATACAAAGAAATAGCAATGACTCAACTTGGTTCACTTCTGGCAAAAATACGTTATGTTGACTAAAATCAAATGTAATGATTAGCTTAAGGGCTCACAGTAAAAACTAACGCTCTATAAAGTCTCTGGTTTGTAGAAAACCGACGAGACAAGCCCAATGGCTAGAAGCACTTAACGCCACAGAATCAAATTGCTAATAAGTAACGGTATAACTTAGGCAAAACGCGCTCTAAAAATAACTTGCGTAACCTTCGCTTAAATAGCACTTCTTTACCCTTCAATCTAATAAAAATACACGTTAATATTCTTTGGAATACTTTGAGAATTGCACAAAGATGTATATCAAAATAAAGCCCAAGCTTAATTTGGATATACACTGGAAAGTTAACACTTTAGGATACATTTTTTTAATCTTTAAGAAGATTTTTCTCGAAACCAAGAATAATTTTGCTCAGTAGAATCCATGACTCTTTCCTCCGGTTCAGAATTTGTGTAGAATAAAATTTTAAAATAGAGTATTTTTCATGCAGTAAAGCAAATTATAAAATCCCGTAGCTGCGTCATTTGTGTTTTTATTTTTCATTTGTAGGACATTTGTAGAACATGCTTCATCGGAAATATCAAATATATTTCTCAAATAATTAACTTTATTGTTTAGTGTTAAAAGCATGCCAAACTTCAAATCGTTCAGATTTCTGTTCTAATGATTAATCTCAAATTTCAAAAAATAAAAATAAAGAAGTGTCGAATAATTGCAATCTGATTTCTCAAATTACAGATTAACACATAAAAGACGCGTTGAATAGTCGTATCCTAGCTTTGTGAAGTGAATTAATGTAAATGAAATTATTAGAAATCCATTTTTTTGTTGCAGTGAGAAATATCCGTACTTATGTATGTATATGGTATGTAAAGTTATAGTTTTTATGTTAATTAACTAATTACTGTGATTTGAAAATTTACTAAAATTTTTTCTCTCCGTAGCCCTCTCCAGAATGCATATTATAGGTTGAGTATTTCAGCTGAGTGATTGAATGTTTTATAATTAAGAGCTTCTAGCAGCCCCACTTGTAGTTGCATGCTATCGCCAACTATGTCAAAGAGATTTCCGATTTCGAGCTATTTTGCTCGCGACAATAAAGGTGCGTCTTACTTGAGCCAGCTTAAGTAGATTATTTTGTATGTAATCTTAGACTTCGTTACTTGAGTTTAAATTTATGTTATTGTAATTACCCATAAATGGGACGATTTTTCTGTAGCACAAGTAGTTAGTGCCTTATGTTAATTTCAAGAGTTAAATAAAACGGTTATTTTTAACTTTTATAAGAGTGTCATTTGAATTTAGACTGGAGCGATAACTCGCTTGTCAGACTAGTAAGGTCTGAAGGACTTTGTTGCTTGCAATTTCAAACCTAAAAGACACCGGATAGTTAAATACAGCTTCGATTACCAAATAATCAATTATTTTTGCTTTCAACAAATAATTTCATAGTTTACATAAATTCCAAAACTAAGACTTTAACCAGTTAATGTCGGGTTGATAATTAACTTTTTGAATCACAAATTAATCAAATTAAAACAGTTTCACTAAAAAAACTTTCATTTCACCATTTGTATAAATTCCAAAACTGGAACCTTAATCGGTTAGAACGGGACATATAATTTACTTTTTCTATTTACAGATAAATGAGACATTTTACTTGTCACACGCGACACTCCTCTAATAGTGATTCTTACTTGACTAAAGAGATATATATTGAAGAAACACGAACGAGTATATGGAAACACAGAATCTGAAAAGATAAGAGAATTGTTTTATAGACATATTTAATTGGCAGCTGGAGGCTCGGTTAATTCCATCGGTGCCATCAAATGGGCTCCTCGATCCACTTTTTCCTCTTCATCTCTTGCTCTAGAAACCATAAGGACTCCCAACTCCTTGCTCCAGTTTCTTCGCTTTGAATGCCGCCTCTCCGGCGAAGAATCTGCTCGCTACAATTTCTTGCAAATCTCAAAGGGTTGCAATACTCTCCAGGTGGAAGACAATGGCATATCAGCGAGGGCGTTCAAAAAGGGATGTTTTATTTTTGAGAAGCTTTGCTTCTATTTTTTAAACTCTGTAATCATCACTGTCAAGCTGTTGAGTGAAGGTCCACAAGCTGCGATATCTGGCATGGAATGTATCCTCTATTTCAAAGACCACAGATGGTAAACACATTTCTTTTGCTAGCCTCGAAAAGTCACCAAAATGAGAGAGTTCTCCTGCTACCAAGCCAGATAATCTGAATTCAGTAGCCGCCTTTTCCCGAAAATGGATAATGGAATAGTTTTATAGGGAAAGTTCAAATACCATCATTTTTGGAGTTCAGACACAGCTTCTAGTAAAATATGCTATTTTCAAAAAATTAATTAGCAATTGCATAAAATTCTTATAATGGATATACATTTATGATATATCAGACTTGTTCAGAAACCAAAGAATCTAAGATTTATAGGGAAAAGTGGAAAATTAAGGGAAAATACCCTTAAGTGAAAGCAGAAAAATCCAGTTACAAAAAAATAAGTACTCCATGAAGTCCCCTTTTACCAAACCTACCAAGTAGTAATTAGATCAAAAGAGTAAATCTAAACAAACTTTAAAATATGAATTATAATTTTTAAAAAAATGTAATGTAATAATTTTTCTCCTTGAAAGTTCTCAATGAAAGTTCTTCATTATAAATTACCATTTGAAGCAAATTACAGCTTAAATAAGTAAAATCCTAGCACTTCAAAAAATCTTTGAAAATAACCAAAATTTTAAATTAAAAATTTAATATCACTTTAATTTGCAGCAAACAAGTTACACAATATCAGCTAAATATTAACCATTTGTTGTTTGAAATGCTGCTCACAATATAATACGAAGATGACAGTTAACCGAAACTAAGAACTTTAAGTGAATTAACAATGCGTCATTGCAATCAACCGAACCTTTAACCGAATAAACAAACAGTTAATATTTCCATCTCAACTGAAAATTCATTTCCTTTTCATCTCCTCCTCTCATTCACTGCAAATAATTAAAACTGTATTAATCGAAATTCACTGCAGAATTTTATTATTCTGCAAGCAACTAACTAGAATATGTATTAAAAACATCTCTACAGTAGATCATATTCACTTGTTCAATTTTAATGATCTATTTATATTCTTTCGTTTAGGGGAATATGCAGAAAATTGTCGTTCCTTTCTTGACTCTGCTTGACTTGTTTATTACCATTCAATTTAATCCTTTTCTTCTTCGGCTTAGAACTATTTACTGCTTTATTGCTGTATATATTTTGCACTGCTGGAGTACTTTCACATGTATGTAGTTAATACCGAACCTCTACATTTCTTAAGTAAGCAAATTTTTTTATTCTAAAGTGATGTTATGATATTGCCGTTATGAAACATTATTCGATTTTCAGATATAGATAAAATAATCACATGTGCATCCATATCGTTTCAGAGTTATAAAAAAGCTCTCTTTAAGAGGATAGCAACAAATGATTTTTCACTTTTACTATGAATAACTATCATACAAATTAACAAATATTCAGAATTCATAGTTTTTACATTAACTCTCTGCAATGAAGATTATCTTTGCTAAGAGGTCAGAGAAAAAAATAAATAGAAGATATTTACTTAATGCATGTAAATATATATACATATATACAGGGTGTTTATAAAGTCCGGACCCATTTTGATGTTTAATAACTCCTAAAATAATAAAGATAGATTAAAATTAATAACATAAATGGTTAGAAGACTCAGTAATAGACTCAAGAAGTTTCATGATCCTTGTCGGTGAACTTTCACGTGTGCCCCCTTCGTCGCACGGAGAATATCAAGTCGATATTTAATTTCACGCCAGGTACCGGCAAGCATGTCGGCATCCACAGAGGCTATTGCAGTTGTAATTCTGGCTTTTATAAAACATCACATACAAAAGTACTAGAACAAACACATCAAAAGTAAACATAACATTGCAATAGTTGCCAAAAACAAAAGACAGAAAAATTCAATTAATAAGCAGACGATATTTAGAAAAGTGCAGATATTTAGACTGGAAAATGAAATTATCTGAAATTAACCACACGCGCAGATATTTACAAAAGTCAAAATATTCAAACCTGAAAAGGAAGATATATAAGTTATTCCATCAATAAATGCCATAAGTTTGTTTATATCTTCATTATTTTATGATTTTATAAATTTAAACATCAAAATGGGTCCGGGACTTAATAAACACCGTGTATATTATGACGTGAGTAAGAGTTCGTAATCGATTGAATGCACACAGAACCGATGATAACTTGATGAAATTTATTTCCAAAATAAATAAGGAAAGAAATAAAATAAAAATAAGTCACTTTAAGAGTTTTGGAGCTTTTCACATAAAATTACTGGTGCAGCTTTCTCAGTATGACACAGAACAATCAGTAGTTATCACTTCAAACCACTAAGAATGTTTAACCCAAGACAATCCTAAGAATCTCAAAAGTGTGAATTCGCATAGTGATCTCTCAGTATCCTCAACTGAACTAAACTAAATTGATGCTGTCTGTCCGTGGTGTCCGGGGTAGAGTGACCAAGACTCTTGTCAATGACAGGCGTAACCTTGACTGCTTGTCACGAGGAATTTCGCAGACTTCCTCTGCTAGCAGATAAGCGAGATTAGTCGCAACAACAAAATATGTATGACAACCTCTAACACTATCCTGGGAATTCTAAATATATACTTTTTTTAAATATTTATGATTTTGCTGTTGAACTGTACTTTATGTGTCGTAAGTGCGAAGAACGTGATATTTAACATAAAAAAACACAAAAAACGTTATTAATAAAAAAAACAAAAAGAAAGTTTAGTAAGCCCTTTTACTAATAAAACTAAAACATTTATATAATAAACTGAGAAAACTCTAAAAAGAATAAAAAATGAATATCAACATTTAACGCTATATCAGAATTCTAAACATATACCGCTATGCTGCTGTTAAAAATTGTGTAATTTTCCTGTTATCATGTAACGTAAGTGCGAAGAAAACAATGCGTAATAAAAAAGCGAAAACGACAACAATAAATGAGTTGGCAGGAATAAGTGTAAGAGCAGATGGGTGGACTGCGAGTCAGAAAGAGCATAAAAACACCTTAACAAACCCTTCTGGGCGACTGATCAAATCTAAACTCCTTCAGATTTTCTTTAACATAATATGAGTAATTAATTTGGAAACCATGTAAATTCTGTCATTACACTTTCTACTACCCTATGATTTTCAAACCTTTCAGAATGTCCATCAGCACTAATTCAGAGCAGTTACACTGCAGCTGCCATGAAGAATATAGTGAGAATTTTAACTGCACTCAGTTACTGAAGTAAAAAAACTCTTCTATGAAAGAAACACATTTTATTTAAGATAGGCATTTTCTTTAAGCACCTGAAAGATGATGCGTGGAAAGTTCTTTAAAAACTAATTACGCGAGGATTACAATCTCTGAGCGAAATGCGCAGCCATTTACTATTTTTAAAGGACATATATAATTTTTTTCAAGACTAACCGTTTTGTATAACACCTGCATTCAAAAAAGCGAAATCTGTAATCTTCTTAGTTTAAAGCAACTTACGAAGCGACTTCGTTATTCATTAAAACTAGGTAAACAATTAGCAGGCATTATCTACATAAAGCTCATTATTTTAAAATTAATAAAAAAACTAAAAAGAAAGTTTTAGAAATGAAATCTTAGAGCACTTTTTTTGAAAATTTTGAATTTTATTTCGCTTTTAAAGGCATATTCTCAGTCTTGTTTCATAAACATATTTCTTTCAGTTGTCAGTGGAGGAATTATGATTTACGACAAATAATATTTCTTGTGCTGAATTTTTAGGGATAATGCTTTGTCATGTTTTTATAATCTGTTTGTAATTAATGTATTTCAAGTTGCTAATAATATCGGTGAAAGTACTATTTTTTCCAAAATATTTTGTAGATTAAAAATACTAATTATAAACATTGAAAATATAAACGTCTTTTTTGTAGAAAATTTTAAGTAACTTTATAGAATTAACGCATAATTTAAAATTAAGTTCTTAATGGGAAAAGAAGTTTTTAATCGGTATTCGAAAAGTTTCCTATCGTGTCCCAGAATTTGCACTGCTAAAAAACTTATAAAAGATGAAAAATAAATTTTCTGGTATGCATTTCAATAAAATTTGTATTTAGGTAAATACAGTTAATTTTTTAGATGTTAAAATAAATTTAAATATAGCATTCATTTTAGAAAAGCAATATTCTTTTTGAAAACTACAGCTGAAATTTTGGTATTTATTTATTAGTCCAAAGGAGCAATTTGCCGAGAAGGAATATTAATTTCGTTTCGGCATTTTGCGTCGATTCACTGCAAACATTGATTCACGTTTCAAATAGTGGCCACCAAATATTAGAGCCCTGTATTATATTTAAAGAAACTGAATAATGAAGAATATTCATAAATGTATATATGTTTCTCGCATTGTGATAAAACAACGGTACCTAGAGCCATCGAAGTTTGAATAACGTACTTTATCTCCCGAATATGGGCCTCTGGAAGCCCAAATTTGGAATTGGTTTTATTATCTATTTCATATTTTGTTAAACTTTAACGAATTTTTGATTAACAAACTCAACGATTTCAAAGTGAGCAATGGCAACAATGTACGAGAAAAAAACATTTTTATCTCCATCTCCAGCGTTTTAAATTGAGCACATATCTAGAATTTCCGACTGTGTGTCGGAAATTCTAGATATGTGCTCAATTTAAAATTATTTTGCGATATTGCTGTTGAATCGAATTGCATGGTTTAAGTGCAAAGAATATGGTATTTAATAAATAAATGTGACACACAAAAAGTTAAAAGAACGCCAATTTGGGTGTAATGTGACAGCTTTCAGATTTTTTATTGATTTAATAATTTTTAAAATTTCTATATATTTCTTTACATTTTATTTTTTATTTATTTATACCATGTATCAAGCACCTTCTATCAAAATATAACGAACGCGTATTAGTTTTTGGGTGGATAAGAATGCTCACTGTTGTTTTGCCTCTAATTCGGTCTGGCTACAGGAGCTCCAGTAGTTTCTTACGTAAATTACATAAATGCGACATCTTGCCTTTTCAAAATATCGGGCACAAAGGCAC
>KK113537.1:3463-35339 GCA_000611955.2 Stegodyphus mimosarum | reverse complement strand
CACAAATACCCTTTGACTTCAAATAACTTACTACCTATAAGACAAAGGGAAATACAATGCTTTATATGTCAGCCTTTGTTAGAAATAGATGCGCTTTGCTGGCATTGTGTATGTGTGTATATGTATGTGTATAGGGAAGATATGAACTCGTGTTTCACATGTCCCTCTCCCTAAAAAGATGTCAGGTGATGAAGGCTATCAACATATCAGTGGAACATTGTTTGAATCATCAATGTTAGTCCAGCATTCCATAAGATACTTCTCCGGTACTAACACATATAAAGCACTGTCGACTATACGGGTGCGAAATGTTTGGTTTGCAGATTAATCGTGCGTAGCAGTGCCCACAGACGCTCTAAATGCTATGCTCGAGAATGTGTAAAAACCAGACATGCGCAAGTCCGATCATAGAGACATTAACAGCGACACGTAAGTCCGATCATGGACATTAAAAGAAATATGTTAACAGCAATCACATGAAAAGCATTTACTGCGAAAAAAAACCCTCTTTACTTTCTGGATCCAGATTTAACACAAAAACATAAATGTTTATTGCAGTTTTAAGTCTTTAATTAATTCGAGGAAATACCGTGTCATAACTGTTAGCAGTTTCTTTTAACTGTATATGTTAATTAAGATATAATTCTTTGTTATGTATTACACATTTTTCAGTAAATAAGTTATAAAACATAATTTAGGCGGAATATATTTACAGCTTTTTTCGGCACTTTCTGGAAGAAGGAAATAACTGTAACTTTGTTAGGCATACTCTGTGCTAGTGATATTCGCCAATGGACATATGAATCATTATTATTGCGTTACTTCAAAGCTCACAGACTGTAAGCTTGTGGGATAAGTTATCTTATTGAAGGACATGTTAACAAAAAACTGGTGCTTTTTTACATCATATAGGGAAAAAAGTGGGAAATTTCGCTTAATGCATTCAGGGCAGGCGAAAAGAAGCTCTCCGACTAAATCTTGCGTGCTTCGAAAGTATACGTACGCACGAGACAGTGAGATTTTCCCTGATACGATTATCATTTAAAACCATTACTGCAATTACACTCATGTCCATAAATTAACGATAATTCGGAGTCACGCGAAAATCGAACTCTAAAATAAATATATCACCTGTAAAATCATTACACACATCTTCAAGAATCATATGCAAATTTCAGGAAGTAACCAGATGACACCGATGGTACGTCAGAATGACGAGAGTGTAAGAGAGTGATATATAAGGATTAGAGGCAAAGAAGTAAAATTGTTCGCAGGCGCTTTATAAGCATTTCAGTGCAATAACCGAATAGTTATGACACAAAGGACGCATTTAGATGATTTTTTACGTGGTAGAATGATCGGTCGTCTGGAATGTGGGCGTACCCAACTAGAAGTATCAGACGAACTTGGAATTTCCCAGACTGTCATCTCCAGCCTTTGGCAACGATTCCAAGATGATGATAATGTGAGTAGACGTTACAGCACAGGTCGTCCCAGAGTTACAATGTCGAATGAGGACCGGTATTTAGCAGTTACTGCCAAAAGAAAGAGGCGGAGCACAGCCTCAGACCTCTCTCGTCAGCTCTCTTCAGCCACTGGTACAACAATTTCAAGGCAGACCGTGTACAGACGCTTAGGGAAGATTGTTCTATATGCTCGTAGACCTGTCAGATGCGTTCCACTTTCTGCAACTCACTGTCGCCTGCGGTTAGCCTGGAGTAGAGAGCATGCATTGTGGACACCGCAACAGTGGGCTTGTGTGATGTTTTACGACGAGTCCAGGATTAGCTTGCAGTCTGATTCTCGCCGGACGTTCATATGGAGAGCTCCAGGTACCCGTTACCACCAAGAAAACATCATTGAACGACACCGTTACTGTGGTGCAGGAGTGCTCGTTTGGGGTGGAATTATTCTGGGTTCCAGAACTGACCTGCATGTTCAAATGGGAACCATGACAAGCCAAATCTATCGGATGACAACGCCCGTCCTCACCGTGCAAACATCGTAAGCGAATACCTTCAATCAGAGGATACCACCCGTATGGACTGGCCAGCATTCTCACCGGACTTAAATCCAGTACAGCACGTGTGGGACATGCTTGGCCGACGAGTTGCAGCCCGTCAACCTCCTCCTACATGTCTACCGGAACTTCGGAGAGCATTGCTTTTTCAGTGGCGTAATATCCCCCAAGATCAGATCGATAATTTGATATTCAGTATGCCTAGGCGTTGTACGGACTTATTGCATCGTCTGGGAGACATACAATGTATTAACAATCATACCAACCATGTAAAATTGATTTTTTGTAAATAGGTGTTTTTTTGTAATTTGCTCCAGGGAGAAAAAATCGCTAATTTTTTTAATAATGTCAAACATATAGCACCTTTTTTTGCTCTTTACCTTTTTTTTAGTAAATAAGGTTTACAAATAAGTCAAATTTGTTTTGTTTCTAACTCTTCCTTTGCCTGATTTTGCATAATCCTTAATTTAGGGACATGAGTGTAAATGCGATGAAATTTACTGTTTATCATTAGTGATAGTATCTGAATATACTCTAAGAAAAATTTTAAGGTATTTTTAAGAAATACGAATTAAAAAACGTTTCATTTTAATAATAATTTCTACATATTCTGTCGAGAGAAAAAAAAAAGATACTTAAGAAATTCGAAGACTACATGACACATTCGAACAACGAAGAACAAATAAGGAATATTAACAACGAACTATTCTCTTTTACTAAGTCCTACTGGCCTATAATCTATCTTGTGCTAGTTTAGCAATGTTTAGCGAATATGAAAATTGGCCTGTTCCTTTTTTTCCGACAGTATTTGTAAATGGAAAAATTTTATAAATTTTCAAACGCGTATTAAAAACATAGATCAAATGTTAGAAAACTTAATATAACAGAATATAGGCTAAATGTAAGAAAATTGCTAAATAACGTTTAAATATTTTGAAGCTTGATTGATACTTTTTTGAAGCTTTGATACATTTCAAAACTTTCATACATTTCAACTTTGGAAAAGTCCTAAGTTGGACGTTTTGCATTTATAATGCACGTTATAGGTTAACTACAAACCTCCAGAACTCGACAGCAACCGACGAGAAATGTTCCGACGCCTCCAAGGACAGAACCTATTAAGCGACCCAGAAATCAACCAACGGAGAGGAAGCAGTGTTTCAAGAAGCATCAAGCACGCCCAAAAAGGAAATGGATTGAGAAGGAAACTGAGGGTCGGTACCGGACCAGGAGGTGGATCAATCAAACCATGGCCTTTGCTACCTTCCAGGAGTGAGTGGTTATACGGATGTGTGAATATTAAAAGGATAAATAAAACTTTATGCTACTTTGAAACTTTAAGTTAATTTTCGTTCTTACTGCAAGTGGCAGAATTTAAGAAAACGTTTTACCTCATGTGAGGTCTACCTTTATCGCCAAAAAGGAGAGAAATGAGATTTCCCTCTTTGTTACTATGTTTTACAACTACTCGCGAGTAATCTAATATTATTGTATAATAATAAAATGTAAATACTTCAGTATTGTAAATGATTTTGTAACAGTATAAGAAAAGTACCTTAAGAACATTCTAAAGATATTGTATAAAGCTTTATTTAAAAGATTCTGTTAAGAAAAGACATTTTAGTCTAAAGGACTTGTGAAATGTACTTGTTAAATGTAAAAGAATCAGCACTCGCTGTCAGTAGGAGAAAGTTAACTGTATGTTTTCAAACGTGTAGAATTAATGACATGCTAATGTGTTTTTATATACATGTGAACTGTTCCGTTAAAATTTAGAAAGTACAGTGATGTGTTAAAAGTGAAAGCATTATATGAATGAAAATGTTTAAAACCGCTGAGTTAAAATAATGTGATTGCATAAATGCAACTTAACGCATGGTGAATATGTGCTAAATTTGGAATGAATGGATGTAGTTAGGCTCTTTGACGCTACACTGCAGAGTTAGCCACTTATTTTAAAATAGTACCTCAGGGTTCAGAGATGAATGTAAGGTGTGTTCTGAGGTTTGGTTATGTTGAATTTTAAAACGTTAGTGTTTTGATTGTAGGCGGTAGTGTTGAACACTTGTACATAGACACGCCCGTATTTCTCTCTTTACAACACAGGTCAGAGAGCACGGGGAGACAATTAAATAATGGTATAAATGAAATAAGAAAGGATTTTTAAAAGAAAAAAAATATACGTGTTCATGTTACTTGGCATGTAAATGAATTGACAAATTGATTAAAGTAGTTTTCCTTCCAGATTTCTGGAAGGAACCGATAAGAGACAAGAAATTCCTCTCTTTAGGTTATGTAACAGGTGAAGAATAATTGTCTCCGGAGAAAATATTGTAAAACTGCATTTTACAAAATTTCTAGGTTAGATAATTTTAGTAAGGAGGTTATGTGAAAGATTGGCCTCGCGTTAGACTTCGAATTTAGAATTAAAAGTTTTCAACAAGGTCGTTTAGACCTTAGTTTCAAACTTACTAACTCTGGCGGGAAGTATGTAAGGATTTTAAATTCACTAACTTGTTTTTATTTTAAAACTTTACTATCATCTCATGTTTTCCACTTCCGGCCAGAATTAACGCGTGAGTATGTTTATGCAAATTGTACTTGCTACCGCTTAAATATTTAAGTTGCTGCTTTTTTCCAAGAGTAGAGAGTAGAAAGAAGGAGAGATAGCACTCTTGCTACCAGTTTTTACGCGGGCTTGCCATCAGTTATTGTTCGCCTTAGAGGCCAGAAGTTTAAACCTCTTGAAAGTTAAAGACGTATTGTAGTTTTCCGCAGTTTGCGTAATTTGACGTAGTAATTTGAAAGACGTAGTAATTTGAAAGGCCAGTCTTAGTGCTAGTCATCTGTGTGAAATACAATCTGAGACAAAACAAAACGACGCACCAAGAAGGAGTTATCCGAATGGGACGAAAATCGGTAGATGTGATGTATATGTACAGAAAAACAAATGATTACAGTTTGACAAAAATTGGATGATTTATTGAAATGATAGAGCTCCACAAAGTGAAAAAGTCAGTAACGCGTTTGTCCGCCTCTGGCCGTTATGCAAGCAGTTATTCGGCTTAGCATCGATTGATAGAGGTTGCGGATGCCGTCCTGAGGGATATCGGGCCAAATTCTGTCCAACTACTGGCGCGTTAGATCGTCAACATCCCGAGCTGGTTGGAGGGCCCTGCCCAAAATGCTCCAAACGTGTTTAATAGAAGAGAGATCCCGCGACCTTGCTGGCAAAGGTAATGTTTGGCAATCACTAAGGCAAGCAGTAGAAATGTGTGCAGTGTGGGGGCGGGCATTATCTTGTTAAAATGTAAGCCCGTGGTGGAGTGACATGAAAGGCAACGCAACGGGGCTTAGAACTTCATCGACGTACCACTGTGCTGTAAGGTTGCGACGGATGAGAACCAAAGGGGTCCTACTATGAAATGAAATGGCACTCCAGACCATCCCTCCTGGTTGTAGACCTGTCTGTTGGAAGACAGTCAGGTTGTCCGCTGTCCACACCGGTGTCCGGGGCTTCTCGAGACTCGCCTTCGCTGGTCATCGGGACTGAGTTCAAAGCGGGAATCATCACTGAAGACTATTCTACTCCAGTCAGTGACATTCCAGTGCCAATGACCCGACAACACTGCAAGCGTGCTTGACGTCGTACACAGGTCAATGGTAGTCGGCGGAAGGGGCGCCTTGACCTTAGCCCCCTTTCTGTGAGCCCTCTATGAATGGTCCTTGCCGTCACTGAAGCACTAGTTGCATGTACAATCGATGATTATGATGCGTCTGGGACTGTGAGTGCCGCTCTGACGATTGCTCTGTCTTCACGCTCTGTCGTTTCTCTAGGCCTACCGCTTCTTTCTTGACGCTGTGCGCGGCCATGGGTCACCCATTCCTGTCAACATTGTCGAATAGTGGCATCGCTCATGCTCAAATGTCGAGCTATTTACCGATAAGGCCAACCGACTTCTGAGCCCAACTGTACGACCTCTGTCAAATTTTGACATCTGTGCATATCGTTCGCGCACTTGTATGCGAGGCATAATTACTGTCTACCAGAGTACACGGAATGAAATTCGTGAAGAACTTATGACCTGGAATAGTAATTTCTCCTCTTAAATATCCTGTCAGTTGCGCAGATCAGATGCGCTGTAGCGACAACTGTTCATTCATTGGCAGCAAAAATGTAAAATTTTACATTTTCCTTCGAAACCTCTATACATATTAATTTGTGTTCAATTTGCTTTATATCTTCTCGGTGCGTCGTTTTTTTTGTCTAAGAGTGTATTAAAAGTTAGCTCTTATTTACATTTTAGTTAGTTAATAGTCTTATATTCTTTTACGTTCAGACCACTAGTGGTTGGTCTTTCTATTCCGAAGAGCGGAAATGTCTGTAAAATCGATAAGCAAATAAAGGTGAATTTTAACCTTTCTTATCTTTGCTGTATCTTCTACACGCGCACGATCATAGCTTTTAGTTAGCTCCCTGTTCCTACTCAGGACTTCAATTATGTTTCCGAAATCAACAAGAACCTACCCAAGTCCTGATAAAATGATACCTCGTTTATAGAAATTCAACGCAAAATGCCATTTCGACATTAATATGCCTTTCGGGACTAACGTCTCATTTGTAAAAAGCAAATTCGGAAACGAAAGGGCATATTGAAGATGAAAAACTTTCTATAACATTATTCGAAAGCATAACAAACTTCAACCGCCATCTAGTGTCATTGCGTGATCATGTATATGTGATTACAGTCCTGAACGAATTAAAGCCAGGTTTTTTGAAAGAAAAATCAAGGCTAGGGATGAACTAGTGTTCGTGATTCATAATCTTACTCGACATTTATTCGGCATTCGCTGGTAGGAAAACAATTCTGCTTCCCTTCTATTCTCATCTTATTTGATTGCGTTATATGTGAAAATTTAGAGCAGTAAATTCATTCGCAAACATTTTTTATTGAAAGTAACATATACTTTCAATAAATAAATCTGTAGAATATCTTACATTAAATAACCAGTTATTATCATTTCAAACTTTACTGTAACTTTTCTTTTCCGCATTCCTCAACAGAATGCAAACTGGTTTTGTGTTTTTGAGCTGAATTTTTTATATTAAAACAGTGTTTCTGAAATCGCGTGCAAGTTAGGTGGTTCATTTTGCCAACTCTAGTTGTTGTAACTGTTTGGCTTTGTCGTCTCTCAATCCTGGCATTAACGCGCCGTTGAAGCTATTCAGCTAGCTTGTAGTTAATTGTTCTTCACGACTGTTGAATGTTTAACTTAAATATGGCTGTTCTATTTACACTCATGTCCATAAATTAAGGATAATGCAAAATCAGGCAAAGGAAGAGTTAGAAGCAAAACAAATTTGACTTGAAGCTTATTTATTGAGCAAAAGGTAACGAGCAAAAAAAAGATGCAATATGTTTGACATTATTAAAAAAATTAGCGATTTTTTTCTCCCTGGAGCAAATTACAAAAAACACCTATTTACAAAAAACCAATATTACATGATTGGTATGATTGTTAATACATTGTATGTCTCCCAGACGATGCAATACAGTCCGTACAACGCCTAGGCATACTGAGTATCAAATTATCGATCTGATCTTGGGGGATATTACACCACTGAAAAAGCAATGCTCTCCGAAGTTCCGGTAGACATGTAGAAGGAGGTTGACGGGCTGCAACTCGTCGGCGAAGCATGTCCCACACGGGCTGTACTGGATTCAAGTCCGGTGAGAATGCTGGCCAATCCATACGGGTGATATCCTCTGATTGAAGGTATTCGCTTACGATGTTTGCACGGTGAGGACGGGCGTTGTCATCCATAAACATAAATTGTGCGCCCAACAAACGTACATGTTGTTCCAGAATGACGTCCCGATGGATTTGGCTTGTCGTGGTTCCAATTTGAACATGGAGGTCAGTTCTCAAACCCAGAATAATTCTACGCCAAACGAGCACTCCTGCACCACCGTAACGGTGTCGTTCAATGATGTTTTCTTGGTGGTAAGTGGTACCTGGAGCTCTCCATATGAACGTCCGGCGAGAATCAGACTGCAAGCTAAACCTGGACTTGTCGGAAAACTTCACACAAGCCCACTCTTGCGGTGTCCACAATGCATGCTCCCTACTCCAGGCTAACCGCAAGCGACAGTGAGTTGCAGTACGTGGAACGCATCTGACAGGTCTACGAGCATATAGACCAATCTGCCCTAAGTGTCTGTACACGGTCTGCGTTGAAATTGTCGTACCAGTGGCTGAAGAGAGCTGACGAGAGAGGTCTGAGGCTGTGCTCCGCCTGTTTCTTTCGGCAGTAACTGCCAAATACTGGTCCTCATTCCGCGTTGTAACTCTGGGGCGACCTGTGCTGTAATGTCTACTCACATTACCATCATCTTGGAATCGTTGCCAAAGCCTGGAGATGACACTCTGGGCAATTCCAAGTTCGGCTTATACTTCCAGTTGGGTACACCCACATTCCAGACGGGCGATAATTCTACCACGTAAAAAATCATCCAAATGCGTCCTTTGTGTCCTATTTGGTTATATTACTGAAATGCTTATAAAGCGCCTGCGAACAATTTTACTTCTTTGCCTGTATTCCTTATTTATCACTCTCTAACACTTTTGCCATTGTGACGTACCATCGGTGTCATATGGTTACCTTCTGAAATTTGCATATGATTCTTGAAGATGTGTTTAGTGATTTTACGGGTGATATATTTATTTTAGAGTTCGATTTCCGCGTGACTCCGAATTATCCTTAATTTATGGACATGAGTGTATTTGCATTATCACGAGTTGGGGCTATTGTGTCACCAAAGAGCGTGCACCTATGTTCCTAGCAGTGTTTAAATAAAAATATTATTATAACCTCCTTAAGACATTCCGGCATAGCGATAACTCGCTTAACGTCTATTAGGGTTATGGGACTTAAGTAGCGCTACCAGATCAAATACAACACTGTAACTACAACGGAATAGACACACGCCAATGTGACAATCAAATTCGCTAACACAACCTTGTATTTGGTTGTGTTAGCGAATTTGACAACACTGTAAGTTAAAAGGCATTATTTATTTACAAGTGGTATGCATCTGCACGAAATAATTTCCAGATTTGTGAGGCTTTATTATCTATTCGAGACCATCTTGTTTAGTTGCTGAGTTAATTGCAATCTATAGTAATGGTATACATATATGAATTCAGTCGCTGCAAAGATACAATGCATTCAACTAATAAAAAGTTAAATTTTATGATAAACGGCTTTCAAATACGGGAAATATTTCTTATAAAATGAAACACACGTAACATTATTAATCAAGAGTGGGATGCTTGTTTCATTGCATACGGCAAAACATCTGGAGAAAGGCATTTTTAGTTGAGAACTTTCTTAGAGAAACTTTTTCGTATTATATTACACATGGCGAAATCACAAAGATATACAAACATCCAGATTATACGCCGAAAATTAGAACGCGAAATAAACTGCCACTGTTAAACCGAGAATCTTATCTGCTCGGCTATCGCTGACTGAGAAAATATTTAATTGCTATTTATTGCAGGTATAATGTAGCTGTTAATATAATTGTATTCTTTTAATACTCTTGTTGTATGCTGCCTGTTTATCAAAGTTTTACGCTTAGATCATTAGAATTGAATGAAAAGTATTTAACATACAATCTCTAGTGATGCAAAGAAGCAATTGAATTTAAGAATAATACAAGGCAACTATAGTTCGACCATCTCAAACGCAACCTTGGCTGGCATTCTGCCAAAACACATGGACTCGTCCAAAAGGGGCGTTATTACTTGCTGCGACGTGAAAAGTCACATGAAAGTCTTCTCTTCTCCGGAAAGAGATAATTTATATGCTCGAGGGAAAGAAAGATCCCCATCCCTCCACTCGATTTTGTGAATAATTCGGTCCGAATGGCGCATGCGTGTTTATGCTCATGGTCGCGGAAGAGGCGGTCGAACTATAAATGCCTAAAATCAGTATTTAAGGAAACCGACATGTGCTTCACCAAGAGTTCCCATTCGTCGTGTCATTGGATCAAGTAATGTTTCGAATGGGAACCAGAGGTATAGCATTGCATATTGTTTTTATCTGATTAGTTTAACCTACGAGATGAATGTCATTAGGATGTAAGGTATATTTTAATTTATAACATTTATTTTAAGTAAATGTATCTTTCCAGTCTCACATAATTTCAACTTACAACTCCCTACCAGAATGAGTTTATAGAATCGCGTTAAATGCAAATGAGAAAGAGAAAAATATTCAAGTTCAACTGGCTTCGACAGAGAGAATGAGGATTCCTGAGTAGCGCGCGTAAATTGTGTTAGCTTGGATAAATCTCTGTAGTTAGTTATCAGTTAGTTCTTATATCTTACATTTCGAGTTTAGGTCCAAGTGGAGGCTTTGTTGTATGCCCAAAGAAAGGGCCCTGCTGTTCATCTTATTTTGAGAAAATAAAGGGAGGAGCAAATAAAGGGCCCTTCTTGAGTTTACGTTTCTGTTCTTGGACTTAAGCGATTATTCGCTTAGCAGTTCACTAGGTTCCTCGTCACTTAATTTGATAGAATAAACATAAGGAACCCTACACGGGAGTCCCATGCCTATGAAAATGCAGATATGTACAAGAAGTGACATGCCTGACATGTCTGGTGAATTAAAAGGAAAAGGAAGAAAGATATTAATAAGTCTTAAACATTCCTTATAGCATATGGACAAACAATGTCCTTTTGAATTACACCTCTAGAAATACATCAACAGCTTTGATCATGTTTATTAAGTTAGATTATTTGAATACGCCAAAGCGGAAGAGAGCTACCCGTCTAAGGGAAAGGAATGCCTTCGTATCGGACTTTCTTAAGGGATTTGGTTCCTATTCACATTAACATCGAAACAACCACAAACATTAAAAATTCAGAAAGTGTGTTCGCTTTGTATCGAACCCACTAAATCCTTTCATTTAGCGTATTCTTCCTCCTCTCGAATTTACAAGTAACTTAAGTTTATATTTGATATGGTATTGGAACTTTAATCTTGAAACCTAACTAGACAGGTAACGAAATTTTACGATATCTAAAGTAGTATGAGGAAGAAAGATTTTCAACAAGCTTTTTATTAGAACTTTGAACGACTTTGTGCTATAAATAACCATTACTTGTGGTGAGGTAAATTAAGCGATAACAATTAAATAAAATTTAAACGTTGGGAAGTAGTTTATGATTACACAGAGGCAACAATTTAAGCTATAGTCTGGTTCAGCCCAAATTTACCGGTGCACGAATATAAATCAATCGGCTGCGAGATATCTGCAAAGCCGGTATAGATAACATTAGCTATAGCTGACAGAAGTCTAACGTAGTTTCGCGAGTGCCAGAAACTCTCTCTCTCTCGATCCAAAAGCTGTCAGCTTAAATACACTGTAAGGTAACTTGCGTCTGGTGAAGAATACGAAAGGATCAAAGTAAAGTAAAGATGAAAATCATAATAACCGGTTAGTTTTATATAAGAACTTTACAACATTAACTCTGCATGGATTATAGACGTGAACTTCCGTATTGGAGGATGGCTTTCCTATTAGTTACATATAAAATTTTTTCCAGTTCCTGATCAATCCGATTTCGGGTTGGATGCATATTTTAAGAAAATGTACAATGTGAGTCAGTGTACAGTCTGATAGGAACATTTTGGAATTATAATAAAGAGAATAGCACTTATGCATGACATTCTGCGGAACTTTGAGATTTCAGGGTCAAATCCAAAACACTCGACGAATAGCGGAAGAGATCATCCTTCGTACCAAACCACCACGTTTCGAGATTTTCTAGTATTATGCTTCATAATGCATTCTAGGAGATACGGCGTTTATTCTTATAGCGTCTAATATGAAATCTCTCATCGCTGCATTCCCGATACAAATTGCATTTCCGGGTTCATCGGAAATGACGATCTATTGCCACTCAGCACTCAGTGGCTGTATTAATGATCCCATTGTTCCCGCAGGCAATGATCGTTTTGCTTCAGAGAAATCCTGAGCAGACGAATGCATACGCTCAATTTATTGGCGTAGCAGAAGCCAAGTAACAATTGAAGCTGACAATGCCACATCTGTAACAGTGCTTCTGAGTTAAGTCAAATGTCAAGATGGTCATGCGAATGAAGTGCCAAGTTACGATTTGTTCGATTCCTCCACACGCATCACTGACTTTCCATTATGCTCCATACGAACTGCGATTTTATGGAAAAGCAAACCTTTACCTCGCAGGCCGATCATTCGCCTCTTAAGAATACTGGATCAATAGCCGTTGACGTGGAATAGTGAATTGTCATGAAGCATGTAATGCTTCCAATTAACGAAATGTAGCTTTTAATGTTCCGCCGCAGCACTCGAGTTAATGTCAAACTCTTCCGTTCAGCCCACGAATCGTTATGAAACGCGCTATCATTATGAAATTCTGATCACTGAGATAGTATACTTGTTTGTATTACTTCTAAATTTCAGTTTATTCAGTTCATGATGTCTTCATGGCACTGGAACTTTCATAAACAGAACTGTAGCTGCATTAATTGTAGCTTTAAGTACAAAGTAATTATAGTATAATTAATAGCATTGTTTAAGCAGTAGCAGAGTATTTAAATTAAAAAGGTAAATTAAAATTCTGAGTCTGTGGCTAGGGGCTACTTTCTAAAAATTGGCGAAGTAACTTAAGACCTCAGCGAAGGAACTTAGGAAACAATTTAAGAGCATGGTTTGCTGAATAGTATTATTCTGAGAATTCGCAACGCAAGAAGGCGTGTGGGA
The DNA here is from genome assembly GCA_000611955.2 of Stegodyphus mimosarum. Classification (NCBI taxonomy): domain Eukaryota; kingdom Metazoa; phylum Arthropoda; class Arachnida; order Araneae; family Eresidae; genus Stegodyphus; species Stegodyphus mimosarum. The sequence continues at coordinate 22,502 of KK113537.1, read as the reverse complement.
GATAAATTAAAGCCTTACTTTTCGCATAGTACCCACATTCACCAAAGGCTGCATCATCCATATTACTTCCGTTCTTTGCTCGCTTCCGTGATCATGTCTACGGATTTTATTTTGCCAGAACAGGATTTTATGCTAAGCAAAATTAAAACGCTTGCCTCAAGTTGTAATAAATTAAATTAAAATTACATTGTGAGTACAGTTAGTAAAATTACAATATAATTATAACGTCAATTACTATATTTATAATTGCAATTACATTACATTTGAGTTAATTGCAGATATAGATATATTACAGCTGATACAATTGCAATTATGAATACTTTCTAGTTATACTATATATAATTACGATTATATTATAATTGCATTAATTGTAATTCCAATAACAGAATAATTCAATGAATGGTAATTGTAATTATGTTGTATCTGCAACCACAGAGACATTATAATTCAATTATTAATCAACTGCATTGCAATTTTTAATGCCGAACTCTGTTGTACATATCTACATGATATTTTGTCCTGCAAGGAAAGTTTGATTTATTTTTAAAACTAATATTTTATTGTCTTTTAATTTTGAACTCTTTTTAATAATGAACATTATCGTCCAAAATTTACGTGTCCTTAAAAGACTGAATTAAATCTGTAAATGTCTACTATAATTTACTTTTGAAGCTCGATTTATTTCCTACCGAAGTCAGGTATTAAATTTCAGTACGGAAGATTATGAAGACTGATAATAGTTTTTCAGAATTTTATTTTTTTTCAGCCAAAACTAGATTTTGGAATTTCTCTTCCCATCATTTCACCAGGGACATTATGAATCTTAATATATAATGAACTACTAGACAACGTTTGACTCTTCATTTAAAGGCTCATTAAGAGAACTGAGAAACGCTCTTGCATATTCATTAAATAATGTTTGACCTCATTTGCTTTTGAAAACCTGCATCTTATTTCAAATAGTAGTTAATTAAATACTTAGTTTATACTTTATTTTCATTTCGAAGGATTAACGTAGACCTTCAGAAGTTACGGAGACAATTTTGAAAATAATTTTCGATTTGCTGTGAAAACAAGTGTATTAGAAATAGTAAATTTTGAGGTTAACTCTGTATTAATCTGAGTATGTAGAAATAGGGCAGCTAAAGTTTGTCCATACTCGTATGTTAGCGAACCAAAACTAGTCTTATTTATACAGTATTTGCCGAAATAACATGTTTACGCCTGCGTTTAAGAAAAACATTCTTATTTATTTACATACAGAAGCTATTTCATCATGCGCTAACCGACGTCAAAGCAGTTAAATAATCCGGAATTAAATCTTAATATTTAAGTGCGCAGTGAGTGTTGCAGAATAGAAAAGTATATCTCAAAGCAACAAAAATAAACAAACAGTTAAAATGAAATCAATTAAATAGCTTCATTTTAAGCTATCTTGAATATGAACTCAATATATTTTGTGTTTTCTCACCCTAAAATCTGAAATATTCTTTTTTATTTATGGCTTTTAACTTACAATTTGCGTAAGTTTATTTTAGGCTTTAAAATGTTTTTTAAAATTATTTTTCGTGCAATCTGTTTCTATGAAGCTCAATGTCAAATTTCAAACTGATTGTCGAAATCTTTAAAAACATTAATGTTCACGAAACTTCTCTAAGAAGAGTTTTGTGCAGTTTGTTTACTAGATTTTAAATAATATTTTCTGATATTTAAAAGATCAAATGTGTGCAAGATATTTGACACAATTTCGCATTTTTCTGATAAATGCAACTAAATTACTTTGTACTACAAAAGAATTACTTTTTAATGATTTCATTAGTGCAGGACTTTGTAAAATAAATTAATACATTTGTGATAAATTTTCTGTATGGTAGGATGGCTTATAATGCTACAAAATAGCATTTAGCGTGGTACCTTAATGACAAAGTAACTAATCCTCTTCTCAACTTGTATTAATCCGTGATAATGCAAAATATGAAGATAGTTCTTGAACAGAGTGTGCAGAGATTGTTTAGTTTTTTTTAGTTTTTTATTGTTTAGTTAGTCATGAAAGGAAGAAAAAAGACTTTTACTGTCAAACCGCAGATATTTCAGTTGCCAGCTTGGCGCTTTAACCACTTATACCACAACAGCAGGTATGGATGCATGCGATAGTTTCTGTCCCATTCTCATTCTCCTTTGCTGAAAGAACCATTGGGGCACCAGCCTCACTTCATCAATTCCAGTAGGTAACTGTTCATCGCCCACCACATTATAGTTTGGCTGCCGCTGTAAACTCTGTTAGGTTTTCGGGAGTCAGAAACGGGAAAAAAGTAGTACTGTCTCTGCAATTCAAACCACTGATACTTTAATCATGGTTGAATGTGCTAACCGCTTTCTTACACCAGGAAATCACACTCGGGGCACTGCGATAATTCTTTTAAAGTTTTATAACTTATTGACACGGAACAATAAGCAAGTAACATGAAAACAATATGCAGTTGAACCTCCCATTAACGGGTAAACTTGGCACCAAGTCTTCAAGGGACGATTGGCAAAGAATGTCTGTTAAATGGAAGTGCATTGATCTGGTGACTCAGGAAGTATTCGTTAATGGTGAATGCTTGTTATTCAGATTACCAAACAAACATTGAACCACGTAGCATAATCACTGCCCCCACCAACAAAGCTCCAAACCGAAACACTAAAAATATGTATATACATCTGTAAATGACTTATTGTATTTATTGTATTTATCCATGAAATTGCAAAGTACCCGTGTAAAGTATATCTTATGTCAATACGTCTGTAATGCAAATTATGCACCATTAATATGTAACTATTATAAATGCTACAATGTAAACAAATGCCAGAGAATGACGTTAGCGTGCCCCGTGAGAATGCACTTCCATAGACGAGCAGTGCAGTAGAGCGATACCAGTTTTGCCCAGGCCCGATGTTTTGGTGTTTCCTGTACTTCTTTCTGTCTGTCTGTTAACTGAGATTTGCTAACATTTTCATATATTTTCAGCCCTCCTTAGTGATGAAGCGATATATTTTTATCATTTGAATTTTTTAAAAAGAAAGGGGTAATAGCTTAGCAATTTGGAGTAAACCTTAGGTTTCTAGATCTCACAACTTTTTCTCATAAAATTAATTGCCAACTGAAACGAAAAACGCAATTTATAATAATTATAATAATTTATTCCTTGCATTTGATACACACAGCAGTACTGAATTAAATAAAAAAGGGGAAAATCGTATCGAAATAGTTATTTTCCTTTTTTTTTGTATCCTGAAACGTAATAGTAAAGTCTTAACAAGCGTTTTACTCGCTTCAGAAAGGTGGTCGACGCTTTCAGTGTTAGTGAAAGACTTAAATTACTCTATTTGTAAGTGTATGCTAAGGTACGTATTAATAATAAAAAATTTTCAATCACAATTAAAAAGAAATCTTTGATAACTGTAGGAGGCTTATACGCCGCAATGAATAATTCAACTGGAAAAGAATAGCATAGAGATGGTATAATACCGATGGTATAATACCTAATCCAAGATTTTGAGAGCACTATAAGTATGTTATAGAGAGCGCTTAAGAAAAAACAAATAAACATCTCATGAATGGTTCATCGTAAATCCAGATGTTTACATTTGAAAAAAAAAGAAGCAACTAAGATACATTTGCGAGATGCTTTAGTAGAATTTACGAAAGTTAAATTTTTGTACGATTTCTGTACGGAATAAATTTCAAAATAGAGAGGGTGTTTACACATTTCTAGAACGATTTCAATGAAGCAAGAAGAAAAAAAGCAAATGTATTAGAATAAACATTTCTGGGAACAGCCTTTTACTTGAAATGAGAAATATGTCTGCTATGTTTAAATTTATTCTTCTTTAAAAATAGCGCATGTAAATATACTCCAGATTGAATGTTATGTTTTTACGCTTTCCGAAAAAAATTATTTCTATTCCATAACGTTGTGTAATGCATGATATTACAATTTATGAGTGCAATTCAAACAGCATTATTAATCAAAACGGTGAAAACCTTCAATCTTTATTTCTACATGAATAGAAGGCTCGAAATAAATACCGAGAAAGGTACCTAACGCTTCTATTGTTTCGAAAGTTAAATCGTCAGTAACAAGAGAAAATTGCGCTGATGGCATAAATCAACCACCGAGTCTATTGTAGCAACAATAAATACACTGCTGGCCACCGTAAATGACACACTCTGAAGGAAGCACGCAAATTACATGAAATTTTCAACATGCATTAGCGGAGGTGAGATATGCAAATGATTAGAATTTATGCGCAGACGCACATCACGCACGCCTGTGGCGCCACTTCAAAGCACTATTTAAGGCTTTGAGTTTTCGACGATTTGAAATTCAGCAATTGTATTTTTCTTGTGGTTTTTTCAAAAAAACGATGAATTATGCCTCGTAGTAAACAGCGATCATCGTTTGATCAAGTACCCGAGTTCGACAGAGGAAGGATAATGGAATACCGATAGTGTGGATTATCTTTCAGGGAAATCTGTAGTCGTATTGAACGAAATCAATCAACTGTAATGCGCATATATGATCGTTGGATGCAGGAGGGTACGACGGACAGATGTGTTCGATCGCATCCACCTCAGTGCACTACTTCACGAGATGACAGAAACATTGTGCGCATTGTAGTGAAGATCGCTCAGTCACATCACGAACCATAGCACAGCACATTAAGTCTCTATCGCATCATCCAGTGTTTGCGACTACCATTTGACACTGTTTACAACAGAGTGGTCTGTCCGCAAGACGTTATGCACAGCCACACTGGTCCTGCACCGGGTATTATGGTATGGGGCGGTATTGGATATCACTCTCGCACTTCTTTAGTACTCATTGCCGGTACTTTAAACAGCCAGCGCTACATCTCCTAGGTGTTGGAGCCAGTTGTCCTTCCTTACTTTCAGGGCTTGCCCAGGGCCCTATTTCAACAGGATAATGCGCGACCACACGTGGCACGCATTATCCAAGTGTTTTTCGTCAATTGCCAGATTGAATTGCTTCCCTGGTCGGCTCGCTCTCCGGATCTTTAGCGATAGGAAACATGTGGTTCATGGTTGCTGAACAACTGACCCAGATTACATTCCAAGCTGCCACACCAAATCAACTGTGTGGCAACGTGTGGAAGCTGCTTGGTCTGCTGTACCCCAAGAACACATCCAAAGTCTCTTTGAATCAATGCCGAGGCGTGTGGCAGCCGTGATCTCCAAAAATGGCAGCTACTCTGGCTACTGATTCTAGAAGGAACCACACTTCACAGAAGTCTATAAATTTAATCATTTGGTACTTGGTCAACATGTAATCTACTAAACAAATTTTGGTGTGATATCTCTTGTGGTGTTGCAATTTGGGTGGCCGGTAGTGTAGAATAATAAGCCAATATTTACAGTTTTAAAAAAACTAAAATCATACATCAGCTTTTACAGAGGCATGTGGCTCAATGCAGAGCAATTCGTACAAACCTGTATGAAAGCTACTTAGCAAGTGATAAATGGAAATCCGTTGTGACTCTGACGAAGCATCGGTTTACATAAATGACTGCCAAGAAAAAAAAAGCATTCTAGTCTGTTAATACAAAGAGATTTTCAGTTAATTGTTTATGATTATCATAGTATTATTCTCTTACAGTGGGAAATTAAAAATAAGAATAGTGGAAGAAATGTTAAAATAAACTCAACGTACTATCAAGAGAAAGTTAATGAAGGAATACTATTTCTTTATCCAAATATCTTTCAAAACGTTAAACATCATCAAACAAAGCAACATATCATACTTCAACAAGTACCCCTAGTAAAGTGATGCGAGTATTGCATATTAATATTTTAACGTATTCTTGTTAAGTGTTTTGATGTTTCACATATGGGCTACTATGTCTCTTATAAAAAGCACTTTCTAAGCTCAAACCCACCATGATTGCTGTATTGCTTACACTATCTTTACATGATGAAACGAAATCGGTATTAGAAACAGTGTCAGGATTTAACTTTATTCCCCAGACTATCCTAGAAATTTAACAGGTTTGAAACCAAACATTTAAAACCCATATTAAATTCTACATATTTTTGTAATACCTTTAAAAACGTGCATTAAAAAATGTATTTTAACTTTTATCTTTAGCAAAACAGTTTTGGGCATTGCCAAAATTTCCAACATTTAATAGTTTGGTAAGGCTATGATGAGAATATTCTTATTCTTTCAGTAAATCGAGTGCAGGAAATATTTTAATCGCTATTATTTTTCTCGCAGAGATGCATTTAAAAGTTTCGTATATCTGTTTCTAAAATGTGCTACGTAACTAAACGTATTACAGTGTGTAAGGGATCTTTAGTTAAATAATTACTTTAGCTGAAGACTCGAAACTACTGTCAATTGTTGAAAGATAGTATGTGTTAAAGTTTTTTTTAGTAGATCAGACGTTTGAAATACCTTGTTTACTGCATTTATAACGTTATCAAAATCTTAGTTAAGTCCAGAGTATGTGTTATATCATTTCTATTCATATTTAAATGAATAATTTTCGAATATATGAGATCTACTAAAGTAATTAAAAAGAATTACTCCTATAGTGAATGCAGAAGTTTAAACGTTAGCAATCTGACTGAAGTTTCGCCCAGTTTCTTGAAATTAATTAAGGCTGATGAATGCTAGCCTGTTTGAGATGTTTACAGGGATTACAGAAGGGCTACTTATGTTACATTTATTCACGTTGTTACAGATAAGCATATGAAACATGAATTTCTGACCAAAGATATTTTAGTTTTGTTTTATTCATCTGCCTTTTCTCTTACTCTTTTCTTTGCATTCTTTTTATTGATTTCTGTCATTTTTTTTCCTCATTTCCATGCGAGTCTTAATTTTATTCCTGTCCTTTGATTTTAATTTCCCTTTTCGTTTTGGTATTCCTTTCCGTCTTTCTCAGTCATCTTACACCCGCCGGATGAACTTTTGTTCTTTTTCAGAATTCATTTTACTTTCCATTTCCTTTCTCAAAGAGTGGTGATTCGTTTGAGCTTATAATAAAGGAAGCATGAGTTGCCACCTTGAAATAGAATTTCATTTTCTCTATCTAAAGATTTTTTTTCTCCTTTTCTGCTACATCCCACTTGAAACAAATGACAATTAAGATGCAAATTCAAATCACGTATATTAACAATTTATTCATTCTCCGAATTCAGTTACAGGTACAAATGTTTAGTTGGATTCACAGTTTCACTAGCATATAGGAAGATGTTTAGTTACTGTAAAGAAAAAGATATATAAATACATATAGCTCTTAAGGAAAAGGAAGCAACACAAGATGGTCATGCTTCAAACAGAAGGTCACACATGTCATCAAGCAAACATAGCTTACTAGGATTGTCAGGTTGAGACAATATATTAAAATACTTTTGAAGAGACAACTGTTCACGCCGCAAATGGAGGACTGGTTCGTAACAATTAACATACAAGCTCTGTACTGGATATGTTCTGAATGCCCCAGAACAGATCCGCAATCCCTGATGATGAACAGGGTCTAGTTTCAGGAAAACTGATGGCCGCGCAGATCCATAAACAACTGAGCCATAACCCAGTCTAGAGCGGGCAAGTGCTCTGTAAATATGAAGTAAAGAGCGGCACTCTGCGCCCCAGGATGTGTTCGCCAAGACTTTTAGAAGATTTAAAATTTTGATACACTTCTTCCTCAGATGTAGAACATGAGGGAGGAAGGTAAGTTTTCGGTTGAACATCACTCCCAAAAACTTTACTTCACGTTGTACTGGAATCATTGATCCATGAAAATGTAACTCAGGCTCAGGATAGAGTCCTCGCTTTCTACAGAAGTGCACACAAACAGTCTTTTGCTTCGAAAACAGGAATCCTTGTTTGTCTGACCAGTCCTGAATCCGGTTCAGAGCTATCTGCAGTTGTCTTTCTACATGTCTCATATCTGCCCTATGACAACTAATCTGCAGATCCTCAACATATAATGTGGTCACCCATTACGGGTGACTAAAATTGTGGGAGTGAGTTGCTTTAAGACAGAATTTTTTTTAAGTGAATAAAGTAACGCTGAGCACACAGCCCTGAGGCACACCCTCTTCTTGTACAAAGACGTCTGATAAGACAGCACCTATCCTGACTTGAAAAGTCCTTGCCCTCAGAAAATTTGTGATGAAAATTGGCAGGTCGCTACGCAAGCCAGTCGTCAAGATCACGAAGTATACCATATTTTCATGCCTTATCATAAGCTTTCTCAATGTCAAAAAACAGAGACAAGATGGTTTCTTCTCACAAAGGCTTTACGAATGGATGTTTCCAAAAGGAGCATGTTATCCATGGTCGTTCTTCCTTTTCGGAAACCGCTCTGATAAGGTGATATGATATGATTCTTTTCCAAGAAATAGACTAGGCGGCTGTTTACCATTTTTTCAAACACCTTACACATGCAACTCGTAAGTGCAATGGGCCGATAGTTGGAGGGATCTTTCGGGTCCTTTCCTGGTTTGGGTATAGGAATAACAACAGCTTTCTTCCCTGCACTGGGGAAAATATGCTCCTTCAACACTCGGTTATAAAGAGAGAGAAGGGCAATCAGTGACTTATAGGACAGATGCTTCGACATTTCGTAACTAATACCATCTAGGCCCGGAGTAGACCTACGTGTCTGTGATAAAACTCTTTTCAGCTGGTGCATCGTAAAAATGCTATTATAATGCTCGGAGTTGGCAGAGTTAAACGCAATGGGAATTTTCTCAAAGTGCAGCTGAACAGAAAGAAATGCTGGTGGATAATTGTTGCTGGAAGATACCGCAACAAATGTTTCACCGATAGTGTTCACAATTTCTTCTTTGGAGCCATCACTCTGCCATCTTTTTCCAGAAAGGAAAGTGAGTGGTCATTATATATTCCACATGCCTTTCTAACTCTCTCCCATACTCGTTTAGATGATGTTGACGACGTTATCCGAGACACGTAGGATATCCATGAATCTCTCTAGCTCTTACTTTCCTTGCATTTGCTTTGGCTATTTTGAAGGCTATGAAGTTTGACAGAGTTGGGTACCTACGGAGAATTCCCCAAGCTTTTCTTTGCTGTCTCAGTGTTTCCTGGCACTCACGGTTCGTTCCACCATGGCTTTAGATATTTTCTTACTTTTCCTGATGTCATAGGAATAGAAATTGCAGCTGCCTGCAAAATAACACTAGTAGCCGATTTCCCTGCTTCATTGATAGATACATCTGTAGCCATTTCTTCTGTGAGCTCTGCAATAACTGAGAAGAGTTCCCAGTCTGCCCTCTCATATATGAAGCGAGGGGCTTTAAACATGGCATTTACTCTTTCTCTTGAGAGAGTTACAAAAATGGGAAGATGATCACTATTATAAGGATCATCCCTTACACTGAACGGGTAAAAGGTAGAAGAGATGGTGAACAGATGGCAAGATCAATAGTGTGAAATGTTCTGGTAGGCTCGTGGAAGTAGGTATTTTGTCCATTGTTGAGGAGACAGAGGCAGTGATCTTCAGTCATTTGCTCTATCTGTCTGCCTCGAGAATTTATATCCTTGCTTCCCCAGAGCGGGCTATGAGCATTAAAGTCACCTATTATGAAAAATGGTTCCGGCAGCTGTTCTATTAAATAATCTAAATCTCGTTGATTGATGTGTTGACTTGGAGGCAGGTAAAGAGTACAAATCGAAACTAAAGTTCGTATATTGATAAGTATGGCTACCGCTTGGAGGCTTGTTCGTAAAGTGATTGAGCTGGAGAGGTAGTCGAGTGAGGCTAGAATTCCTACGCCTCCACAGACACGATCGCCACCAGGATTATCTTTCCTGTTTAAACTGTACCTCCGTAGCTTAACCTGGTTCTGATTTCAACAGCGTTTCCTGGACTGCTAAGCACACAGGATGATTGCTATCGATCAGATGTTTGATGTGAACGAGATTTTGGTGGAAACCACGACAGTTCCATGATATGAGAGTGGCCATTATGAATGGTGTTTACTTTTCCTATGCTGCGTTTTGGTTTTGCGCAGAAGCAGATGTTTCGGAATTTCTAACCCTTGCCCTATTTTCATGTTATCTGAGTCAATGGAATCCGAAATCATTTCATCAAATGAACTATTACTTGCACTTGTTTGTTTGTTTGTTGCTTTTTTGGTGAGAATTTTTTATATGTTTTAAATTGTTGTCTCTGTTTTCTTTATTTCGTGAGTTGGTTTCTCTATTTTTGGCTTGCTTACTGTGGGCTGAATTTTAGGTGCTGGTGTTTGTGTGCTAACTGTAGTTTGGGTACCAACAGATCGTGTTGATTTTGCAGCACTAGCGAAAGACATCCCTGTTCGTGGTTGGGTGCCTTCGACTATCCTTTTGGTTTCTGCATATGATATATTCCTCGCAATTTTAACAGCCTGAACTTCTCTCTCTGCTTTCCATTTGGGACATGAGCGTGAGAAAGCTGCATGTTCACCTTTGCAATTTATGCACAGTGGGGCAGCAGTACCTGTGTCACTATCGTAGCCAAACATAGCACAACGTGCACACGTGAGTTTCCCACGGCAGGAGATCTTAGAATCACCAAAGAGCTGGCACTGGAAACATCGCATCGGGTTTCGAATACATGGGCGTACGGGGCAATTGAGGTATCCAGCCTTAATATTTTTAGGCAGATCCGGCGATTTGAAGGTCAGGATCATATGTTTTGTATCTATCAACTGACCTTCCTTACGTATTTTGATCCGCCTTACAGCACAGACGTTTTGGTTGGCTAGCTCGGAAACGAAATATTCTTCGGAAGCAGACAGAAGGTCGACTTCCGAGATTACGCCTCTAGAGCAGTTAAGTGTTTTGTGTGCTGATACAGTTACATCAATTTGCCCGAGCTTGGTTAATCATAGGAGGGAGGCAGACTGTATAGCCGAAGTTTTGTGTCAATCAGCAAATCTCGAGACCGAAGACGCTTTATGTTTCTTGGCTCACCTATGCAAGAATGAATATATTTGTTTATTACAAATGGAGACATCTTTTGCATTTCGCCAGAAGGACTTGAGACCAAAAGGAAACGTGGGCAATTATCAGGACTACTCACATCTGCTTCAGTACGTACTTTTTTAACAGGTGTTTCAGGAGCATTGGCACTTGAAAGCACAGGACTAGATTCGGGGTGACTTATTACATATATTTTGTGAGATGCCATATCGAAGAGAACAAAGATTCGGGTCCGACCGCCCCACCCACCACGGAGCCCAACAAGACAACAAAGATTCCTGTCCTAGGGTTAGCCAGACCTATACGCAAACTGAAGCCCCACAGTCGGCTTTCCCGAAAGCAGGAACTTCCAAGAGCTTATCCCCAAGCCACTGACACAAGGACTAGTGACCAGCCGATTGACACGCGTGAGGACGACAAGGTGCCACCCGTTTAGCTGAAGCAGAGGCCAAAGCAGCGTGTTGGGGACAGTACCTCGCCCCTCAACTAACAGGACCCTCCTTTCCAGTGACACGGTTGTCCACGTACGGCAAGCAAGTGAGCAGTTTTCTCACCACTCGAAACCTGGAGACAAGAGAGGCACCAATTTCTAATAACGAGCCCAAACCTCCAAGGAAGAAAACCTAAATGGAGAATGGAAGGAAGAAAGCTTTAGCTCAGAAGAGAACAGACATAAAAGAGGACAGATCACTGGGGCTCCAGGATCGTGACAACCGTCTCACCAAGAAGATGATACCCTGGAGGGCTAGGGTACCTCGGGATTGCCACACCCGTACTCACAAAAGTGAACCCTTGAGGGGTTCTAGAACAAGAATTCTGTAAGATTCTGCAAATACGATCTTTACTTTGATGGAAGATTATATTTAATAATATTTTTCATAATAATCCGCATAAAATGTTTGTCACATAATGTTTTAAAAATCAGAAATTTTTCCTACGCGATATGCGAAGATTTTGCTCTTCAGTTTGTCTAATACTGCTGAACATGACTTTCGAATTTAATATCAATTATCTCGCTCACATTTTGTTGTACGGGGGTCAAACGTTTTGGATTTTTATCCTATAAGGGACGTTGGTCCCCAATAGGATATTAGTTTCGAAACGCTATTTTGCATCGAAACAATTAAATTTCGTATATTTTTACTAAAACGTGTTATATAACTAAATTTATTATAGTATATCAGAGTTGCACTTTTCAAATTCTTTTTACCAAATATTATTGCCTTGCATTATATTAAAAACATTAAATAATAAAGAATCCGCATGAATGTATGCATGTTTCTCGCTCTGTGAATAAACAACTGTCAGTGTGAAGTACACTCCTTCAAAATTGCTCCACATTTTAAATAAACACATTTAATTATGTACATTATATTACATAGTTCAGTTACATAGCAAATATTCGTTACACAACTCATCACACTACATTCTCAAAATTCACGCCAACTCTCTTCCAAACCGAAACTTTTCTCCCCCAGTGGAGGAGTGCTACTACGCCCTCTATGGGAGATGTCAACAGTCAGAGTTCTCAAATTTTGAATAACGTAGTCCTCCACCCGAACATGGGCAATCTAGAAGCTCGAACTTTGAAAACATAAACGAATTTTTGATTAAAAACGCAGCGATTTCAAAGCGAGCGGTGGCAACATTGTATGGAAAATAACATTTTTATCTCCATCACGCGAGACGTTCTATTGGAAATTCTAAGCATATGATGTTTTTAAATATTTTTTGATTTTGCTGTTAAATAGAATTTTATGTGGCGTAAGCTCCAAGAACGTGGTTTTTAATAAATAAAGTAAAGATAAAGTAAAGATAAAGATAAATAAATACAAGATAAAGGTTTGCAAAGCTATCTTAGTAAAAACACTGAACATTGATAAGATGAACTGAGAAAAGACTGGGGGGATATTATGCCATCACTTAACGCTGCACCGGTAATTCTAAACGTAAACTGCTATGCTGCTTTTAAAATTTGTTGTTTAATTGTATACGTAGTAAGCATGAAGAAAATGATGCTTAATAATAAAGCTAAAACGACAAACGGAAATGGGTTAAAAGAAATGAATTTAACAGTCTGCGAGCTCAGGAAGGGCGTAATAATCTTATGAAACTCTTTTGGGCGTGCGTTAAAATCTGAAACCTTTTATATTTTTTTATATAGAGTATAAAATTTTCTTAAAGATTAATATAGAGACCGGAGTAACGCTTAGAAAGTTAGATTTTGTGTTTCAAATAACTTTCAAATAACTTTATTTTGTTTTTAAATTTAAAAGTACCAAAACATGAGTATTTGAGTTATTTAAAATATTTTTGTAGTGGGATTAAATATTTGCTATCAATGGTTGCGAAAATGAAGGCTGGTAAGTACACTATTTCTATATATAAATGTTTTGAATACATTAGGTTTCGGAAAGACTTATATCTAACTCATACACATGTGGCCTTTAAAATTGTGTCACGATTAATCAAAGTACTTTGTGTACTTATAATTATTTTACTCGAAGATTTTTAATGGAACTAATATATAAAATGATTACACAAGAGGTAGAAAACACACCTAAATTGGAACTCTTAGCATACGTCACTGGCAATAATAGCAGCCTGTTATGCAGCTGGGCATGGATTCGAACAGACTTTGAATGTCTGTTATGAATATTGTAATTAATGCAGTTTCAATTCTATTCCAGAGTTCATCTGTTAAATTGAGTTATGGTCATTCTTTCGGTAATCATTAACAAAAAGTTTCCAGCTGGTGTGAGATATGGAGCATAGACAGCGTGTGGCTTTGCTGTGTTCTATCGAGAGGTGGAATGATGGAGACTCATCGCTCACCTTGCTGACAATCCAGGATGATGCAGATGTCGCTGCACCACACGTGCACTGGGTGTTCTGCAACACATCCAGTTCCTGACGCATGTCATCATGTCGCTGTACAATTTCGTAACAACGATGCGCATAGAATGTGTATCGTCTCCTACACTAATATGTGACGACCGTTGGATCCCGCATATCATTTTGTGGTGATTTTCTGGAATTCTCATAACAATTACTGAATTTCGATTAAGGGAGTAACATATACTTTTCTTCCCAAAATAATTGTTAATGTTACTTTCTAACTTATTTCGTTATTATGCAAGAAGTTCTAAAATTTCAGAGCATTTGAAACTTCATAGCAGTGTGACGTGATTACTGCTTGTGCAGTGCTAAAGAGGATAAAAGCTGCGATATAATCCCGCTTGTAGAAACCAAAACTGTGTGTCTTCCTGGTGCTGCTAACCTTGAGATTATTGCCGTGGCTAGTAGCCGTTGTTCTTTGCAGCACGGTGCGGCGATGTGACGCATAGATTCTGGATATGGAATGTAGTTGTCAAAGACAGGAACGGGAGTAAGAATCCAACAGGGTTTGAGGATCAAGTCTTTGACAACACCTATTATAAAGTAATGTATGTATAGACTCGTAGTCATATGCCTGCCGAGCTAATGAAATGACAAGAGTGAATATTGTTATAACGTAGAAGTTATCATTGTCAAGATACCATCCTTCTATCCATCTCATGCTTTTTCTCACATGTCACAGGTTGACATATACTGTTCATATATTGTATTAAGTTCAAGGAAAGCACCTATAAAATCTTTTATTTCAATCACACCTAGCATTTTCCTTCGTTTAGCTACCACTTATTCTACCCCGCAAACAATTCTGAACGCCTTCAAAAACAACAGCGACAGTATAAAAATAAATAGCACATAAATCACAACTGAATACAATATCTACCGCAGACCTGAAGGCAAACTCCCATAATTAAAATACACAACAAAAATGCGCATTTAAAACAGTACATAAATGAAACTCATATTGAACGTAATTAAACAGAAGATAAAACATGTAAAATCTTTCCAAAAACTGAGATCATAACAGTGAAGAAGGCATATTTGCTTCAAACTTGTTAAAAAGTTTTATATTTCCTTTCTGACGTGATAATTAAACATTCGATGGGAATTCACATTTGAATTTATAAATTGGTTATCTATCCGCAAATATTCGCATTATTTCTTTTTCCTATGTCTTCAACGTTGTGACAAGTATTTCGTTTTTACTTACTTTATTTCATTCTTCACGGAACTCATAATTCCATTTCATTTTCTAATTTTATTCATCTGTCAACAATTACAGACACCATCAGAGCTTATTTGAAAACAAAAGAAAAAATCACATCTAAAAAGATCATTTCTTCATCGCAGATAATAAGATAAGGAGAAAAATGTCATGGGTATTTTCTTTCTTTGAAATAAATATATATTTAGAAATGTCATTAAGCGCACCGTAAAGGATTATTCGCATTAAGTCTGATGTTACAATTTGGTTTACGTTCTAACTTTGAAGAACGTGAAAAATGGATGAAGATTAAGTACTAAATTTAAGGTAAATTAGAAAAATAATACTGAATATCTTCTTATAACGTGAGTTATTCACACCATGTTTTAACAAACACAATTTTGTTGAATTTTAATTGCATTTATTAACCAGAGATAACATGTATAAAAATAGCAAACAAGTCAATACGCAAATGAATTAGTGAATTCCAGTGAAAGTTTGAAATTATTACACAAATTTATATTTTAAATGCTCTATCTCCTGAGTATCTGCCATATCATGCCTTTCTGCTGTCCCGCCTCATAGAGAAAATGACTCCACCTTCTTGTATTTTAAATATTTATTGCACACACAAAACTAAATACTAAAACTACACTGCTAATACTGAAATATTTACATTAATTAATATTAGTTAGATTCGTTTTACTAACATCTCCCATGAGCCTTCCCTTTTCATGATCTCTCAGTAGGTCTCCCTTTTGGAAACTAAACTTTTGGCGCCACCTATGCATCTTGTTGGTTGGCGTCACCCACACATCATCCCCCAACCAAAATTGAACTAGGGTGAAAGCCTATTGAAATACGATAAAACATGGTGACGTCAAACAAAAAGAGTTACTTACCTACTAAAGTCAACAACTCAATCAATATTGAAGTTGAAAGATACATAATACAATCCTTATACAGATTACTTCTACATCTACTACAAGACTTCTTCTAAAGCTGTAACATATCAATGATTAACAATTAATAATCAAAATAATTCTAAAATTCAATAGAATAATACTTAAAGTTTCTATAACAGTAGCTGCAAAAGGAAATACACACAAAAATAATAATGCTAAGCGTTCATAAATGTCTATAAAAGTTTTTTCTTTCACACAAGTCACTCAATAGTCTCCAGTCTGGACAACGCATCAGCATTGTTCAACTTCGATGGAAAATTGTAGTATCACACTTTTGTAATGCTAAAGCCCATCTTTGTAACTTAGAAGATTGTGGTACGTTCTTTGTAATGAAAGTTAATGGATTGTGATCAGTTATCAGCTCCACAGGTGATCCAAAAATCCAAGTTTTAAACTTTTTCAGGCTCCAAATAACAGCATACGCTTCTCTCTCGATAGTTGGCCATGCTTGTGTTTTAGTTAGTTTCTGGCTGGCCTACCTAATTGGGTATATCTTTCCGTTTTTCCTTTGAGATAAGCAGACTCCAACACTGGTTGAAGATGCATCACATTGAATTGTAAAACGTAACCCTGGAACAGGGGTATAAAGATTGGGTACTTCTACTAGGCATTTCTTTAATTTCTCAAATACTTTGTTGCGATTTTCTGTCCAGCACAGCTCTTCAGGATTTCTTTCGGTGAGCTCGGTTAATGGATAAGCTGTTTCGGCGTACTATCAAATGTAATCTCTGTAATAATTACATAGGCCTAGAATACTTTTCAATTGCTTCTTGGTTTGAGGTCTAGCTAATTTCTGGATAGCCTCCACTTTCTCTGGATCAGTACGATGACTGCCGGAACCGATGAAATGTCCTAGATACTTAATGTGAGTTTTATCAAAGGACCATTTCTTGAAATTTACCGAAAAATTTAGGTCTAACAATTTCGAAAAAATGGTGTCGGGATGTACTAAATGTTCATTCCAACTATTTGAATAAATTGCTATGTCATCGACGTAAGCTCGAGCAAAATCTTTGTGTTCAGCAATTGCTTGATTCATCATTCTTTGAAATGTTGCAGCAGCGTTGCGTAGTCCGAAAGGCATGACTTTAAATCTATACTCAGCTCGATGTGTCTTGAAACATGCTAATTCTTAACTTTTTCTTTCTAGTGGTATGGCCCAATAGCGTTTGAGTAAATCGATGGTGGGTACCACGTTGGCTTTCCCGATATGGAAAAAGAGCTCTTTAGGATTTTCTGTAGGAAAATCATCCAGTTTCGTTACTGTGTTAAGGGATCTAAAGTCAATGCAAAGTCTAAAGTAAGGCGAAGATTACCGTCTTTCTTTATAGCACACACAATAGGATACGAAATTTCTGCGTTGGTTTCTTTGATCAATCCCATTGTCAGCATTTTTTCGATTTGTTTGTCTACTTGCGACTTCCATGCTCCTGGAATTCGATAAATGTATGGCTTCTTTCTTTCGGTGTCGTTTAATCTTATTTTATATTCTCCTACTTTGGAAATTTGTACCTTATTTATAAATAAGTTGTCATATTTTCTTAACAAGTTCATCATGTCATTCCTCTTCTCATTGTCTAAATAGCTTAAGTCAACTTCGCTAAGATGAAAGTGATCAGACTTGCCACTCACACTGGGTATAGAATGAAGTTCTCCTAGTTCCTCTTTCGTTCTCAAATATTACACCTACCGCCTATACTTTGAGATTAAATTTTCTGATTTTATTTACGTGAACTCTCCTTATTGTACCATCTGTCAGTTTGACTATGTAAGAATCTGGATTGCAACGAGATACTATTTCCGCAGGTCCTGACCAATTGGCATATAATTTATTACTGGAATCCGGTACAGTTGATCTCCAGGGTTGAATTCTTTATATATCGCTCTTCGATTAGCGTATCTTGCGTATGCACCTTGTTTCAATTCTACTATTATAGATGTTTGCTCTGCTGCTGTTCCTAAATTTATTTCTAGCTCCTGTAGATAATCAACAGCGCTTTTACCAAATTTTATTGGTAGTGGAATTTCTCCTGACGATGACGATTTTAATATTGACAACGTACCTCTAGTCTCTCTTCCATACATTAATTTAAATGGGGGTACTCCCGTAGTACAATTTGGAATTTCACGGTAAGCGAATAACAGGTATGGGATGTGTTTGTCCGAATTCTTAGAATCGTTTCTTATGAGATGATGCAGCATACGTTTTAGAACTTGTTTATACCGTTCAACTAATCTCGAACTTTGTTGATGTCCTGGTGTTGCGAATCTAGAACTTGCTCCTAATCTGGCATAAAATTCTTGTATTCATTCTGCAACGAAATTGGTGCCTTGATCGCTAGTTATTACCGGAGGTATGCCCGTTCCCATGAAGATTTCTAATAATGCATCGCACGTTGATTTTGCTGTAATCGTTCTCAAAGGAACGGCTTCTGGCCATCTAGAATGTTGGTCGACTAAGCACAGTACATATTTGTGTTTACGTGCTGATGGAGGTTCAGTTGAACCGATTATATCTACGTTCACTGTGTCAAATGGAAATTCAGGTCTTTGCACTGGGACTATGGGTATACGATCGCTGGTTCTTTCTCTACTTCGTAACTGACATTCCTTACAAGTTTTACGGTAGTCTACTGTATCTCGCGACATGTTTGGCCAATAAAATGAATAACGAATCCGTTCTTTTGTTTTTGCCATCCCGAAATCATTTGCAAAAATAGGTTAGTGAGCTAATTTTTAAATTTGTTCCCTACTAACTTTAGGCACTACCAATTGACTAATAATTTCTCGAGAATACGTTTCAGAATGATAAATCAAATCATCCATTAAAAATATCCATTTTTTTCTTTGCGCGTCTTTAAAAATATTGCGTAAACAGTCACATTCCCTTTGCTGTTGTTTAAAAATGCTGGCATCCGAACGTTGACCCACATATAATTTATTCTCACTTTCGTTTTCACCCTGAATGTTCCCCC
>KK113536.1:124948-142371 GCA_000611955.2 Stegodyphus mimosarum | reverse complement strand
CCTTGCACCGCCTCACCTGCTTCCGGGCTTGCACCGCGCACCGCCTCCTGTTGCGGAACCGGCACTTTTACACTACTCATAATCTAATGTAGGAACCGCGAGTGAAATATGCTTCGAATTATAAAGCACAGTTGGGTGATGTTTTGAACACGAGAGTTTAAATTTTCGTGCATGTGTTTAAGAATCATCTGTTTATAACTTGGCCACAAGGCAACGGAGGTAGTCAAAAGCATCAACAGAAAATCTGGAACTCTCATTTTAAGCATTCTGAGTTCTAATCCTTGAAAGTGAGTAGCATAGACAGTCAGCAACAGCAAGCGACAATGAAAAGCAGCCGGACTTTGATCGCGCTAAACCGTAAGGATTACGATAAAAAACTAACGTAAACTAGGGGAACGTATGATATTGACACCTACTATTGTAGAGTAATTAGGTTATTTGGAACCAGGAGATGTGAAAAATAAGTAAAGCCCTCGCCGGGATTCGAACCACAGACCTCTCGAATACGCGCCGAGCGTGCTGACCACTACACCACGAAGGTATGCCAAGAAGGCGAGAGAAATACCTTATATACATCCCCCTTTTAAAGGGCGACGGGGGGATTAGGGGACCCAATCGCCAAATCCTGGTGGTGGTGAATCATCATCCACCACCTTTTTTTAGTTCGGGAGCCACTGTAGAGACATTAGGCTATTTGGAAGCAGGAGATGTGAAAAATGAGCAATGAACTCGCCGGGACTCGAACCATGGACCTCTCAAATACGCGTCGAGCTTGCTGACCACTACACCACGAAGGTATGCTAAGAAAGCGAGAGAAATGCCTTATACGGTATATACTTAAAGAAGTCTAAATACTCAATAATGGCTCTCCACTAATTTTATTGAAAACGACTCAATGTACCATCTGGAAGTCTGTAATTACCTCCTTTCCAGAAGCATGCGCGTTGTGATTTCGATCAGAATGATAATATGTGATATGAACTTTAATTTTATTCTACAACTCGTGCAAATTTGGCTTTAAATCAGATGCTGATGAGGTTGCGAAAAAGTAGAAAATCGACCTTCATCTCAAAAAAATGATGATGACTGCATGATGACGTGCACATAGCCTCACCTAAAAATGTGATGAAAGAACTAACATTCAGAATCTCAGTTGGGGAAAATGCATCCAAAATTTATCCTCCGAGATTGGTCAACTGGGATGAAAGAGTACTGCTACATGATGATTTGTGATAACATATGTCGAGAACAATAGTTCAAAATTCACAACTGCAATTGGAGCTCACTTATTTAACATTTTTACTCAACAGATTTCATATCATTCTGCTAAGTTTTTTTCTCTTTTTCGTGGGAAAACTACATTGTGTCGAAGCCGTAAAAATGTTATCAGGAAACTTTGTAAGCCTAGAACATCATACGTTTGCAAAACTGGCATGAATGCAATTTTACCTGGTTTTGAATATCACAGTGCATAGTTTGATAAACGAAAGCGAATTCAGATTTATTTAGCGCTATCTGAAGCTTCACAACTAAATCCTATATTTCATATGCAACAATCTGATAAGATAAGAGCAAAAGGGAATTAATTATCTTTTCTTTGTATTCTTGGCATCTGCTATCATAGTAATAGACTAGTCAACGATGCACCAGCATTAAAAAGAAAACAAGTCAGGGATGTACCAGTATTGAAAAGAAAGCAATGTTAATATTGCTGCCTGAGTACGGGTTCGTAATAGACTGAATGCACAAGTTCGATAAAAAGTTAATAAAAATTATTCTTATCACAAGAAATATAGCAAAACGCTGGATTTTCCTTATAGATATTCGTGCAATATCGCAGTATCACGCAATATAATCACTAACTATGTTTTAAAATAATGAAACATTAAATAGAACACAATACAAAATCTAAAAAAAAAAAAACTAAACGCGAGAAAGAAGAAAGCTAATCCGATATCACTGCGAGTTCGCTGCAGTCAACAACAACAGTTACCTAAACAACTGGAGTTGGGATGTTTCTCTCTGGCTTTTGTAGCTTTCTAAATCAGCCGCGCGAGGCAGTTGTAGCAATTTCTCGAAAGCAGAAAGAGTAGAATTACTGTTACAGCTAACATAGTAGTTAATTACATTTATTCAAATTAAATATCAATTATGGAGATAAACTTTTATTCAATGTCAATTGCGTGTACTCTTGTATTTTTACTTTTCGGGCATAGCTTTCTCTTAAAATACGTCACCCGCTGCATTGCACTAGGAAATAAAACAATTTTAATTATAATTCTATTAAAAATATCTAACGAAATACAAAGTTTGTAACACTGTCCCTTCCCAAGGACTGCATGTCCCGGGCAGGACAATCCTGGACTGGAAGCCATACAGGAAGCCATTGGCTACGTTTCTTCTATCCTTTCCGACCCGCAGAGGCATCGCGAGATCAGCACCCCTTTTGCACGTCATCCTTTGCATTACTCCAGTAAAAACGCCCTCGAGCTGTCTACAAGTTCTTCATTATTCCGAAGTGACTTCCTGTAGGGTTGCTACGTATTTATTTAAGGACTTCCGGGAACCGAGATCTTGGGAGTATCAGCTGCCATCGGAATGGCTTTCATCATCCGATTACCATTTACGGTACAAGACTCCGTTTCGAATATGGAGTGAGTCCCAAAGAGCCCAATATTGTTTTGTCGTAGGACTATAGATCGAAATGTCCTGCCAGGTAGGTTTTATGTTTGAAGACTCCATTAGGTGAATTATGGGTTTAATGTTGCCGTCTTCCAGCCGGTCTTTTGTGACTTCTTTGCCACTCCATCTTTGCCATCGGTCTCGATCAGCCGATGTTGATGTTGTAATTTGTCGTGCGACAAGATTAAACACCTCGTATTTCGCTTCGACCCTGAAACAATATTAGCAGCTTTCTGAGCAGGATCTTCTAGATAGGGCGTCGGCGTTTTTATGCGATGATCCCTTCCGATGGCGGATGTATCCACTTAGCTATTTGGCATTTAGGATTATAGAAATTTAAAAGCCGAATCAACCAAGCGTGATCTGTGCGAAGCAAGAAGCGTAGAGGTAATGATGAAAATGTTCTACGGCTTTAACTATGGCGAGCAAATCTTTCCTAGTGACACAATAATTCCTCTCTGATTTATACAGGCACTTGCTCCAGTAGGCCACGGCCCGTTCTTGGTCGTTTATATCCTGGGACAAAACAGTACCGACACTCTCATTGCTCGCATCCGTATCTAGAATAAATGGTTTGACGAGTTTAGGATATGTCAGGGTTGGAGCCGATGTTAAAGCTTACTTCAAGTTGTTAAAATCATCCGCACATTCTTTTGTTCACAAGAGCTTTTGTTTGCTTTCTGACAGTTTGTGAAGGGGTCTTGCGACGGAAGAAAAGGTCCTTTACAAATCTCCTGTAGTAGGTGCAAAACCCCCGGAAACTTCTTAGCTGATGGACCTTTTCTGAGCGTCTCCAATCTTTAACTGCTAACACTTTTCTGGATCTGTAGACACACCTTCGGCAGGGATGACAAGTTCGAGGTAAGTCACTTCCTGTCTGAATAATTTGCATTTAGTGGGACACAACTTTAGATTTGCTTCTTTTAATTTCTGCAGCACCTTTAAAGATTTTTTAGATGCTATTCAAAACTCTTTCCGACGATGATAATGTCATCCAGGTATATAAGGCAGGCTTTGCAAGAAAGAAATTTCAAAAGAGTCTCCATGAGGCTTTGGAAAATTGCCGGCGCATTTCATATTCCAAACTGTTGAAGTTGTTTAAGAAGTTTTCTTAAACTGTTTAAGTTCTTGTCCCGTAGTATATGCCATCATTAGGATGTATCTCTACTTGCTATAACTGTACTATTGTCTTCGATATCTTAAGCCAATAATTTACAAGTTCCAAATAAAAATTTCTATCCTAATTACAATTTCTATCTAATTACAATCCTTGTGATTTCCGAAAATTCTTCTTAGATGTTATTTTTCTAAAGGTAGTAGCAATTTATCATCACATCTGTAACCAACGTCTCACAGTTGGTCTTTTTCATATTCTGTTACACTATATGTACTATTTACACCCCATTATATGCAAAAATATATCGAAATACAAAGCGCATACAAACACACTTTCATCTTAATTTATAATATCGAAATGTTTACATACAGGTAGAATTATATTGCGATGAAAATGTGATATTCATGATAATTGAATCTGCATATTAATACTTTAAAAGTACGGTAATAAAAGTATATAAAAATATGGTAATAATCGTAATACACTTTAAGCAAATTCACACATTAGTAAAATTTTCGTAGAATTCGTTGTCACATTATGAAAATTATTACGCTTGCAGGAAATTCTGAAAATCTAATTTATTGTAAACTCTTTTGTATTTTTAATTTTCTCGGCGCGTACAAATGATTACATAAATTAATTAACAGAATAAAATTAATAATAAAATTTTCTAAAATTTATTTTATCAATTTTAAAACTTAATCAGTAATTAAGAAATAAGAATTTTAAGTACGATTCAGCAGAAAATATATTTTAAGCAAAATTTATCACTTGAATTTAGGCAGCTGGTTTTTGCTCATAGGGAGTCGAAAACTGAAGACAGAAAACAGCGCAGGGGATTTTTGAAATGAGAGATAATAGCCTCAAATTTTTAAAATAAGTTTTTAAAGAAATACAACTTAGTTATCAGTGATGAAAATTGATATTTGCGATGTAACTCAGGAGAAAAACCAATAAACATCGGCATGGATAACAGAAAATTTCGCCTTTTCTTAAAAGATTCACTTGTGTTTAAAACTATGCTGGAGGTTTCTCCTGTGGCTATAGAATATTCACAAGATCTGTTTCCGTTTAATTAATTTAAATTTTGGTTAACGGAAATACGATAGATTCCGCCTAAGGAGAGTGTTGGTTTTCTGTTCAGATCACCTGCAGAGAAACAGCAAACCGTACTGTGCAAAAACAAATCAAGCCGTAGATTACAAAAGCACATTGCAACATTCAGCATCTTGTAAATATCATTCTTTTCTCTTAAATGAAGCCTAACATTAAAGGGCTATGACTTTAATAGATTATTTAAAATTCAAAAACTATAACAAAGTAAAGAGAAAACATTTACATCGGTTAGATTTTCTGCAAAACAATTCGAAAAACTTTGAACGAACGAACAAATGAGTAGTACCAGAAAAGAAAAATGTTTTATTTTACTTGAATATGACAGATCACATGAAGGTTATCCGTCTAAGAGAATAATTCTAAGAGAATGAATGTTGGTATGAACCACTTTCTAAGGGACACTGTCAAGTATTTAAAGACTGCATGTAAAGGACTAATCACGTATAAGGCTTTTTTTTTCAAAAATTGGGATTTCATACATTTAGACATAACATTTATAAGGAATTACCACATTTACTCATGAATGCTTTCGTGGTGTAACTGACAGCATATCCGGCTTGCTGTAGTAAGATCCGTAGTTCGAATCACGGCAAGAGCATAACTAACTTATCCTGTTTTTAGATTAAAAAAGCTGATGTGTACAACACATGACGTCCTTGTACGGAATATTAAATTGTAGGGATTTACATTTATTTTAAATTACCAGTTAAATTTAATTTTAAGTTACTTTTCTACAAGCCTTCATTCCCCTAATTGTCAGTGCCAGAATATTTAAATTTGGTAGCGCGCGTAAGAAATTCAAATTCTGCCAGTGGGAGAGGAAGTTTAAATATCCACTTTCCAGTAGAGAGAGATAGTGAGTCCGGGAAATTTCCGTGCGTGCTTATGCGCAAACTTCCCCTTTGCAGTTACTGCTGGTTAGACGTGGCTTAATCGCTAGTATCTTGCGGCCACTAGACTCATCTACGCGCTGTAGGGTACAGGATTGTATAAGCCCTGTAGTGTAATTCTACTACCTGTGAATATCTTCAATTTTAAGTTCGATTCTACTGTTTCAGTTACCGCCCAAAATGAGGCGTAGTACGTTAGCGTCAAGCTGACGCATTGTAAATTATTTAAAGATTTTAATAAAGACCAACTTAAACCCTTCTTCAGTGCAATCACTATTTCTCAAGATTCTACACAACAGAAAGACAGTAGAACGTTACAAAATTATACGCATTTTTCTTTGCATTTTATTTAAAATTTTTGGATTGAATTACATCTATTTCGTCGATAGCGCCTTAACCACAATAGAATAAATGCACTCTTTAAAATTCACTACATTTGTTTACCATAGCGACACTCTGGAGCGAGGTTCTCTTAACAGAGTTACATCTCATTCATTTTCAGAATTCATAAAAATTATGTATATAATCTGAAGAATTATCTAATCGTCGCCACATGTTCTATTCAAATACTATAATAAATCTACAGGCAGGTTACCTAAAGGCATAACAACCTTAACCGGAAGGTAAGAACAACATAATTCAATCATTTATATATACATATATTTATATACTTTTGGTGCGGCCGATTGCAACCAAAATAGCAGGTGCACATCTAAACGTTATATCAGTCTTATATATAAAATTTCAACGATCTGACGCTACTCGTTTTTGAGTTATACGAGATACATACATAGGTATATACATACGTACGTACGTACGCATAGGGGCTACGAAAATATCTCTTCAGATTTCATTTTAAATCAGTTTTATAATATTTTGAGGGAAAACGAATTCTTTATTCTGCCCTTACGTACACATGTCACGCAAAAACATTGATAAATTGCATTCGCTAGCAGTCAAATGAATATTATCGTCAAAATATGATACCCGAAATTTTTCGCAATTACAATACTTCCTTTTTACTTCGTACAAGAAAGAGCAAACAATTTTTACAATTAAAATTACAGTTTCTATGCAAAAACAAGCAATTCGGCAAGCGGGCAAGAAGGCGGATTTTTGGGTGCTCAAAACTGAAAATTTACTTTTGGTTTCACTCAATAAAAAGACACTGAAGGCGTGGAAACTGGCTTAATTTGTTGTGGACGCTATGCTGAGTCAATATATGAAATAATTTAATAACTTAAAAGAAAATTTCAGAATGGATTAAGCACGATTTAGTTCGCAATAATAAAAGATGACTTTGTTGTTGGGAAGTATCGTTTCTTTAGATTGGCAACAAATCCACTACTCTGCTGTTTCACATGTAAACAAAAATGGCTGCTAAGTCCAAAACATTAGGCTTAGCCGCACTTAAACAACTTTTAAATTTTTGATAATTGTACAACTATAAGATGCAGGTTATCTGAAGGCATAAAACCCTTAACCCGAAGATTAGAACAATATAATTCAATCATTTGTAAAGCAAAAAACGCGCGATTTACATACATATAAAGAATAAAAAAAAACTGAGCTCACGGAGACGAGTAACAGAGTGAGAAAATATATAATTACTTATACATAAATACTTGATTACTTTAAATTATAATTATTTAATTTGCTTTTAATTACTTATTATTATTTTACTTTTAATTATACAAATATATATATATATACACTGGTGTGCAAAAATTAAGGACGATGTCGAAAAATTAGCATATTAGCTGAACGAAGAGGCAGAGCGGACAGAAAGACCAATCAGGAGATTAAGTAAGGTGATGTACGGTAGCACATGCGCAGATATGCAGGTAGATGTAATGGGGAAGTATCTGAGTAGTATAAGGCATGTTGTCGGTGTAAGATCAGTATTTCTGGCAAAGACATTGCACGCCGTATAGCAGTTAAAATCACACCGAGTTGCTGCCTCAGCAACAAATGGCGAATAATCAATCTGTTAGACGACATCTGGATGCTTTTACCCGAGGTCGAATCATTGGGACGTTGAAGGAAGGCCGCAGTGTGACAAGTGTGGCTGCAGAGTTCGGAATTGCTCACAGCATCGTTTCACGACTTTGGAGACAATTTCAAACTACAGGAACAGCTATCCGGGGGTTTAGTAGTGGTCGTCCACGAGGAACCACACCCGCAGATGACCGGTATATTGCCTTACAGGCCAGAAGAAACAGGCGGCAGACAGCGGGAGAAATCGCTAGACACACGACACAGGCGACTGGACGACCGATATCGCGTTTTACCGTGGCCAGAAGACTGCACGGTGGTGGTCTGTTTGCACGACGCCCTGTACGGTGTGTACCTCTAACGCCTGCCCATCGGAGAAGGCGTTCTCTGTGGTGCCGGGAACACCGGAATTGGAGAGACAATGAATGGGGACGAGTACTCTTTACAGATGAGAGCAGATTTAGTCTGAGTTGCGATTCTAGACACATACACATCTGGACAGAGCGGGGAACACGCAATAACCCCTTCAACATCATCAAAAGGGACTGTTTTGGAGGTCGCGGAGTTCTCGTTCGAGCAGACATAATGCTTGGTAGCCGGACCGACCTTCATATCTCCCAAGGAGGTTCGTCACCTGGGACTGCTATTGTAACGAGGTTCTTCTTCCTTACATGCGTCTTTTCACAAGGGCTATGGGTTCTCAGTTCCTCTTCATGGACGACAACGCTCCACCTCATCGCACAGTTACTGTCGAAGAGCTGTTGGAGAGTGAAGATATTGAACACATGGATTGGTCGGCAAGGTCTCTGGATCTAAATCCCGTCAAGCATGTACGGAACTTACTAGGGAGACCCGTGGCAGCACGTAACTTATCGCCAGTAACGATTCCGAAACTGCGATTGGTGCTACAAGAGGAACGAGCAGCAGTGTCTCAACAGCTCATTAACAACCACATATCCAGCATGCACAAATGATGTGAAACCTGCCTAGCAGTCAGGGGATATCATATCCCCTATTAAAGACCGGATGTTTTTTGCTGGATACCCATCACAGGGATGTTTCGGCCTTCAATCGCATTGCGCTCCATGCTACTTTTTTCAATAAAGCTTCTTTTTATCTCTCTGATTTCTCTTTTAGTAAGTGTTGCTTCCATTACTTATGTCCTTACGTATTGGGGATCTTACGGTATTAAATGTGTTGATTTGGAAAGCTTTTGTACAAAGTTATATTGAAAAAACCGTCTCGTCCTTAATTTTTGCACACCAGTGTATATATAAAGTAATTAAAAGTAAATTAATAAACCCAAGACACGCGCTAAAGCTGCAAAGTAAGAAACCAATAATTCACAATAACTTATAATAAGAAAACGTTCCATATACCATCGCCAAGGAACAGAAATTCACTTTTAAAACATTAACAAAAATTATATTAACAAAAATTAATTTTCATTAACAAAAATTATATTTTTAAATTCTTTTTAAAATTCTAACAAATACCTTTTCCGTAATCATTTTAAATTGAATTTCTGTTTCTTGGAGATGGTATATGGAAAGTTTTCTTATTATAATTTATTGTGAATTATTGGTTTATATATTATGTATATATATATATATATATATATATTTGGGGGCTGCCGATTGCCACCGAAAAGGGAGGAGCACAAAAGCATGCTATAGCAGTCCTATATACAAACTTCAACGTTTTGAGGCTACTCGTTTTTCAGTAATGCCAGATATATACGTGCGTACGTACACAGACGCTACGAAAAAATCTCTTCTGAATCCATTTTACATCAGTTTTATAATTCGTTTGGAGAAAAAGAGTCCTTTTTCTGTCCTTAGTACAGATTTTACGCAAAGACATCGTTAAATTGCCTTCGATAGCAGTCAAAATGGATATTCTTGTTGAAATATGATACCCGGAACTTTTCGTGATTGAAAATTCCCTTAGTTCATACAAGTAGATAAAAAGTGTAGCAGATCTGCAGTGGTGTGCAATTAAAATTGTGGTGGAAAAAATTTCATCACCACCTGGATTAGTGAACTAAGTTTCGTTCTTCTCTTCCCAGTCTCCCTTTAAGTAGAGGGTGACAGAATATAAAAAATTACCACCTTTCTGAGTGGTGTAACGTGCAGCACATTCTCCTAGGTTCATGGTTGAAATCCGGCTAGATTCATGGTTCATGTCTTGCTAGATTCATGGTTCGAATCCTAGCAATGATGAAATCCCTATTATCCCTATAAACGCCCTTAAAAAGTCTCGCATTAAATATACTGTTATATTTCATTTTTTCCTCAATTTATTAGTCAATTTTCATCCTTTCTATCAATGCGACTCTTCTGAAATTTTTCCGATGACAATACGCTGTTGCCTAGGAGTATTTTTTAAATATCTAATTCTCCACTTACACTAATTCCTACAGCAGAAAGCTACAATGCTATCAACTTTTGATGCAATCCAGATCTTTTGCTTTTTAATATTTCGTAGATTTATTTAATTTTTTTAACACTGTCATTATTTCTGGTGTTTCATTTTTCTTGGGATTTGAGAATATCATCTCGGATTTTATGTGTATATACCGTAGTTTACTGCTCTAGGAAATGTGATGGTTATATCCCAAAGAGTTTTATTTGCACCGTTCAACTGTCTACTCTGTCTTCGTGACCGGTCACGTTTACGGCATATTATGTTTTCATCGCTTAGTTGGATTTATTATCAGTCATAAACTGCATTATTTGATCTATCTGTGTTTTTATGTTATCTTACAATTACTTCATTTTCTTTTCCACGGCTAAAACTTTAGTGGTTTATGTTTTTACTTATTTTACCTTTATTGATTTTGAATGTTTTCACATTTTCGTAAAAATGTTGAAAAGACAATAAAATAGAAACACATCATAAAATATTTCATCCCTCTTTTCAGCAAGCCTTCGTGGTGTAACGGTAGCGCACTTGTAGCCTATTCGAGAGGTCCAGGTTCGAGTCCCGGAGATGGCATTGCTTATTTTCCAAGCTTGCCACTTTAGGAAAATCCTAATGACTCTACATTATGACTTTCAAAATTCACCAGACTCTGGATAACTTTAATCAAGCCTATGGAAGAGGTATAAACAACATTAGAAATCATCTGTTTTAGAGCACTAGACGAGTAAAATGTACAATGCCTTCGCGAAAACTCGAAATTCCGAATCTTCCGATTGCTAGCCGAAAGTGCTTTCCAATTACATGACAAAGGCACACGCTTAACAAAATAAATACCTTATATCCTCCCATGTTTAAAAAATGATTCGGGGAGGAAGAGACACAGTCGCCAAAACGAATTAAAGGCCTTCACGTTTTAGTTCAGGTGCCATTGTAGAGACCATTAAGCACTTTTTATTTCGGAACAAGAGGGGAGGAAAAATTTGCAGTGCCTTCAGATGGAACCAAAATACTAACCTTCTGACTGCCAGCCATACGTGTTTTCTAATTACAGTACAAAGGCAAGAATGAGTGCAAAATTTCTTAAACTTCTATTGAAGCGTCAACGATTTCCAAGTTCAATTCAAAAGAAAGAAAGCAATTTAGAATGCATGGAAACATGGAAAGAACACAATGTTATTAAAAGCTCAACAAAAATTGTAGCCGAAGGCCACGAATCAAAATTCTTCCCGAGAAGGATAAAATATTGATGCTCCAAGGGCAAGTCAGCCTGAATTACTGAAAGCAGTTCCAAGTTATTCTAATTCATTAACCAGGATTTCAATAAACGAAAAAACTAAATAGACTTATATATGATAAAAATGAATATGATAAAAATAAGAAAACTGTCGAACAATTAAGCGATATTATCATAGTTCAAAGTGTGTTGAATTTGCAGCTAAGAAAAGAAATAGAAGTACCGACGAAAAAGACTCAACCAGCATTATTAAATATGAAGCTAGTGAAGGCTAGTCAAGCATAAATACTTCTTTGTAATTTACATTCATAGTCTGCGGAGGTTTTTGAATCGGAAACTATGAAACAATTGGATATTCAAATTTTGTTTGGAAAGGTTTCATTCTCAGACAATACAAGAGACTTCAAATTAAAAACAGGTTAATAAAGTATGAGTAAATTTAAATACTAAAAAGTTTTGCTCATGAAATATGTTCATAAAATAGCTGTATAGAATTTTTTGTACCATAATATATTCAAAAACAATTGTGGCATTATGCAACTTTAGTCCGACGATTTGATATCTTTGATAATGCGGCATCGCTAAAATCTAAACGTGTGGATTATCAGGCTCTTGCTAAATTAGCATTTAATATTGTTGCGTGCGTACGGTTTCAAAATGGGTTGAATTCACAAGTCGATAAAAAGTTAATAAAACGTATACTTATCCCAAGAAATAACACAAAATGCTGAAATGTTTTCTCAGAGATATTCGTACAGTATCACATTATCTCACAGCAGTTATATTTTGAACTACTGAAACGTTGAATACAACTGATTTGAAAACACAGAGAAAGTTAATTCGATCTCGCAGCGAATTCGCTACAATCAATAACAGCACTAAATAAACAATGCAGTTCGCTTAAAACAACAACAACTGAGCTGAGATGTTTTAATCCAGCTTTTATATGCTTTTGAATCAAGCACGAGCATATTCGCGTAAATGCACAAGCTCTTGTATTTTTACATTTCCGGCGTAATTTCTCTTAAATTTCATCACGCGCTGCATTGCATGGGCAAATAAAAGAATTTTAATTAGAGCTCTAAATAAATATCTAAATAAATACAAAGTCCGTAACAAAAGAAAGAAAAGATAGAAGCTAGCCAAGCATCCTTTAAAGAAATGATTAAAGCAGAACAAGAATCCATTGAAGAAAAGATGGAAGCTGGTCAAGTTTCCGTTGAAGAAAAGATGAGAGTTTCAGGGCGCAGTCAATACTTGGGACGGTGACCACATGGGAACACCGCGTGTTGTTGACAT
Organism: Stegodyphus mimosarum; assembly: GCA_000611955.2. Classification (NCBI taxonomy): domain Eukaryota; kingdom Metazoa; phylum Arthropoda; class Arachnida; order Araneae; family Eresidae; genus Stegodyphus; species Stegodyphus mimosarum. The sequence goes on along the minus strand of KK113536.1, from coordinate 129,614 downwards.
CTGACATTCATGTCAGATCCCAAGGACTTAATCCCAAGGACTGCATGCCCGGGCAGTACAATCTCTGGACAAGAAGTCAAACTTACAATTAAGGCATCAATGCAACAATAAACATTACATTACAACAACACATAAAGTAAAAGCGAATTGCAATAAGTAACTTAAAAAAATCAAATGCTATCAAATACTAAATGCAAGGTCAAAGACTATCAAATACTAAATACAAGTCAAATACTTTCGAATAGTAAACTCAGATCAAATACTATCAAATACTTAACACAAACCAAATACTAAATACAAAAAGGACCATGGTCTTACAATATTTACATGACTATTTACAATTATATACACTACGTACTATGGCCTTAGTAAGGAGCTAACCTGTCTTAATGAACTACTTCAGGCTTATAGTTCGATGACTTACAGATCCGAACAGCGACGTCGTTCAGCCTGTTTAGGACAGTGTACAGACCGTCCCAAGGTGACTATAGTTTCGGACAGAGTCCTTTGCGTCGAGCCAGATTCCACAACCACACCTTGTCTCCTCCGTTGAAACGATGTCCATTATCTCTGGTGTCGTATTGGGTCTTCATCTTCTCTGTCGCCAAGTTAACTGGCTCTCGTGCAAAGTTGTGCATCACTTCAAACCAGGCCTGGAGATCTTGAATGTATTCCTCAGGCGATGAAGGCGCATCCAGAGGGCGACCAAACAAGAGATCACTAGGCAGAAGAAGGTCACGACCGACGAGCATTTGGGATGGAGAATTGCCGGTAGTCTCGGGTTTCTCTTCAACCCTAGTATGATTTTAGCAGCTTTCTGATCCGAGTCTTTCAGACAAAGCGTTGGTGTTTCGAAGTGAGCATCCCTTCTGTTGATCGATAGTTATGTCCTCTGATGCTGAAAACAATTTGTTGTTTTTGAAGTCCAAGAAAAAATTGTATTTCCTTAAAAAGTCCAATCCGAGTATGCAAGGATGTGTAATATCCTCCACATATGCCGTGTGATGGTAGGCGGCACTTCCAAGAGCGATGTTCACACGTTGCTGGAGCAGTAAACAAAAATGTTTTATAAAAACCGTTAGTACGTTTTCATTACTTATATCTCATGTGTTTTGCTATAGTAAATTCTTCAGCCCATCATTGAATCAACAAATGATGCTTAGAAAAACATAACATCGAAACATGATTTTATTTTATTGAATCCGCACATAATGTGCGGAAAATCCGAAGAAGAGTCATAATGCCTACAAAGTACATCAGCATTTTAACTTTCTAGGGTTACTTATCGAGCTAGTTTTCTTTAAGATGTCATCCATTCCACCTGGATAGTTTTTTAGTTTAGTTTATTATAGTGTAGAGTTTCTCACTCTTTTTGGCTAGAGTAAATGTCGAGGAACCTAGTGAACTGTTATGCAACTTCTCGCTGAGTTCAAATAACAAAAGTCATAGACTCAAAAAGGGTTAACTACCGTTCATTTCACTTAAAATAAGCTGAACAGTTGGCCCCTTTGTCGGGCTTACAACAAAGCCTCCATTGGGGCTTAAACTCAGAATAAGACCAAATTAGAACTTACTAAGGGACTTAGCCGAAGCTAACACATAAGATCAAACGTAGTTGGCCCTTAATTTAAACAAGCCGGCGATTATCAAAAGGCACGTAATATACGGCAGAGGATTCCTAGCTCTCTCTTACGAAATAAATTAAATTTTCCTTAAATACTCCTTCTAACTCATCTGCATTCAACGCGATTCTAAAAACTCATTCTGCAGGGAGTTGTAAGTGGAAACAAGAATTGATAGGAAAGCACTTTAAAATTAAAATAACTGTTATTAAAATTAAAATATACCTTACATTTTTCCCACCAGAATTTAAGTACTCGAAGAAAAAAGCCTCACAATGACCTCGTTATGAGTTTTAAATTATAGAAAAATGTTCTCTAAATTTTACTTTCTAACCTTCTTAAACTTTTTGACTTCTGCACTCCATTACATTACTGAAAATCGATATGGTACCATTTTCAGATTGCGTACAACAAGTCCTGTCAAAGAGTTTCAAATAACTGACTGACAAATTGTTTTCTGCTATCGAATATTACCTTTGTACTTTAAGATAGCTTCTAAAATATTTAATTGTAGACTCGCTGGGATCATTGGCATGTACCCTTGATTGTCGTCAGTTATTTTTGTCTAAAATAGCAATTTATCAATGATTTCATAGTCGGCTGCCCCATTTCTAATTGCCGTAATGTTCGGTGTTCTCGAGATCTGCACATATGTTTTTGAATTCAGGGTCCGTCTTTAATTCTGAAATGACTGTTTCACGGGACTCAATTATTTACATCTGATAGTATTTCCCTTTTCATCAATATTAATTCTTGACAGGGCATCTTCGACATTATTTGCCTTCCACAGCGTGTGTTTAATTATAAAATTGTGCTCCTGCAGCTTTAACGTCCAGCATATAAGCTGGAGTAAGAGAATATTTCCGGAATATAAACGCCGCATGGTCCGAATAGACTATCAGCGAGGCGCTTCCAAAGCAAACGCGAAATTTCTGTGCTACTAATAAGACGGCAAGAGTTTTTCTTTAGCTCGCGGTATAATTTCGTTAAGTCTGATTCAAAGTTGGCTCCCTGTTTTGGGAAAGGACGGCCCCCACTGCTAAATCAGAGGCGTCTCTAATCTAAATTTTGGTCACCTTTCGGGAATTTTAGTACTGGGACATTGATTAATGCGTGTTTTAATTCTTCGAACGCGGTGTTTGCTCTGCCGTCCACGTGAACTTAGTTTTCTTCCCTTAAAGAACCAGCAAGTGTTCAACTATCTTCTCAAAATCTTTAATAAAGGATCGATAATAAGAGGGCATGCCCAAAGAAGTTGCTAATTTTTTCGCATTATTAGAAGGCGAATAACACTTGATTGCTTAGATTTTAGAATTATCTGCTTCTATCCTAAGTTCCTTCGCCGCAAATTTACATTTCTTGGGATTCACCTTAAGGCCAGCTTCATTTAATAATGAGAAACTTCTTTCAAATGTTCTATGTGCTAATCGATAGTTTCACTTGTAATTATGATGTCATCTATACCGGTAGACGTACGTTTCCATAGGACCATTGTATATCCATTACTATCTGAAATTTAGCTGGAGCTCTGCTTAAGCCAAACGGCATTCTCAAAAAGGTATACACGTCTGACTTTAATATAAAGGCCGTTTTTTCCCCATTTTCGGGTTTGACTGCTATCTGAAAATATGCTGACATCAAGTCAAGCGTTGTCATACAATTAGTATACTGTATTTTTCGGATAATCTCATCAGTTATCCGCAGGGGATATACTGGATACTTCGTTATCCTATTCAGTTTACAGTAGTCAACGGCAAACCTCCACGAATTCGAATCTGACAGTGGGAGGCCGTTTTTCTTCCTACAAGACTACCGGGTTTGCGTAGGAGCTACTATTCTGGGTAATTATCTCGTTGTGTAGCATCTCTTTAATATGCTGCTCTAAAATATTCTCCTTCACCTGGTTGCATCTGTGTGGCTTAGACCGAACTGGAAAGTATCTCCTACATTGATATCATGTGAAACTACCTGACAGAAGCCTGGCTTTGAATCGAGCAATTTATAAAAATGTCTTACCAACACTTCAGTCTTCTTTTTATCCTCTTTCTGGAGGTGTTTCAGCTCTACTTCTGGAGTTGTTTCCCATTCCACTTCTGCAGCTTCCATTTGTACCTGTAAAGTAGAATTCTTAAAATTGAAGTTTGTAAAAAGTCGACTCCCAAATTACAGAAAAGAACTTTCTTGTAGAAAAGTTTTTACTACAAGAAAGTTGACCTTCTGAGTTTCGTTTTTAATCTGTACACGCAACCCTATTTTCCCAATGCACACACACTGTTTATCTTAGGCGGCCATTACTTTCTGCCCGGTGGTTTTAAAAATTTGAACCGTCGAAAATTCTTTTTTAAAATGTCTTGCGACAAAAAGCTGAACTGCGCCCTAGTGTCGAGTAAGGCCCTGGTAGGCGCGTTGTTTAAAATAGTATGAATTTTTGTAAGGCCAAATTCTGTACCACTACGGTATTTAATTTGATTTTCGAGGGTTTTTCGTCACAGGGAGTGACAAGACCCTCTTCTCGACTACCTTAATTAGTTTAAATCCTTTTGCTGATCAGCCGCTTGCTTCTGCTGCTTCTTTTAGAGATCGCGAAATGATTTCATTTGACACGTCTTCTTGCTACCATCTTTTTCAGTCTTCTCCGATTGCCGATAAGGGTACTGTTTATTTTGAAGTCTCTGTTGAGACGAAAACCTCGAATACTGGCTCTGGCGAAAATTTGCCAAAAGTGCGTTTTCAACTGTTATTTGAAGTTTCACTGCGAGTTGAAAAAGTCTTCAAGTGTCTATTCATTTCTCACCTCCAAAAAATTCTGAATTGAAGGAAGTAGACGCGGCAAATTTACCTCGATCAATTTACACATAGATTGATAACTTAAAATTTTCGCAGAACAAAATCATCAGTTCTTCTACATTCGTCTGGCATTTATTGAAGAGCCCTGCCTCCAATTTCGCTCGGTCTTTGATTACTAGAAGCACTTTTAGTAGCGCGGTTTTACAATTTTTCAGTTGTACAATTTTTACAATTTTCCAGTTGTATGTGGAACCGAG